>JABCPU010000135.1:0-160636 GCA_016800925.1 Suillus spraguei
GGGAGACTATACAGGGGCGATGAGGTTGGTCGTTCAATAGGAGATGGGTTCATGGGGAAGCAAGGTCCTCTTGCGTTTGCTGCAGATCAGTAATAGCTTCTTCAACTAAATTTCTGGCTGCTCTTGTTTCAACGACCAATTGCTGGATAGTTTCAACGACTGCATTGGTGAGCTGTCCAATCTCCTGAACAGCAGTATATAAGCCAGCAAAGGCATCAATATTAGAATAAACGGGCGAAGAAGGGGGTGAAGGGACTGGAAGTGGGTCCGTATCTCTTTGCAGAGAGGGAGGTCGAGCAACACCTGCTCGATGTTTGGCCATGATGTGAATAGCTTCTTCAACATCGCTCTTAAAAGAACAGGGAAGCAACAGCATTGCGTAAGAACGAATGCGTTTCTGTAGATGTAAGATACGCTGGCGATACGTGATTTCTGTAGTTTCATTGACGTTGGTTTCGATGAGGGCAGCGGTGCAGATAATGTTGACGAGAAGTAAAGCAGGAAGGCACCTCTTTTGGTGAGGATTCTCTTAATCTCAAGAGCATGTCCTTTGCATAGGAGGGCGGCTTCAATATAGGAGGTGTTGTCGATTTCAGTAGTGAGGGTTCCGTAATTTTCTGCGTCGGAATCAGAGTCATTGTTGGCAATAGTGATGGGGGTGATGTATGCAGTGGGGAAAGGCATTTCGAAAGGCTTTAGTTGATCAAGTGCTTGTGCGGTTTGATTGACTGAAAGATAATCAGAGGGAGTGTTGCTTCTTATAAGCGTTCAGGATTTGAGCGGAGTTCTTCAAGTTCTTTTCTGGGAGCCATTCATTATCTCCCGATGAATATCCTTTCCAGGAAACAAGATAGCGTTGGCAAATGCCAGTGCCTTTGTGAGAAAGAATTGCTTCTACTTTGTATTCTTCTTCTTCTTCGATAATATCAGGTGGTGGTTTGGGGAAGTTCGGGCCGTGTATGTCTGTTTCGCTATAGGACAATAAGATGGAAGCATGGAAAGTGGGATGAATTATCCATTGTGGAGGGAGTTTGAGCGTAAATGTGATGGGTGATAAGACATCGATGATCGGGAAAGGTCTGTATCGTTTCGGTGCAAGTTTCTGCGATGGGAGTTTGAGTCTAAGATTAGCAGCAGATAGCCAGACCTTATCTCCGATCTTCCATGGGGTGTACTTTTCTCCTCGGGATCGTTTGGCCATAGTTTGCATTGCAATGTTATGGCAGGTGATTGCTTCTTCTCTTATCTTCTGCAGAGATCGTACTCGATCTTCTGCCGCAGAGACAGACGAGTCGGGGATTAGGTGAGGAATAGCGCGTGGTTCGCATCTCATCATTAGATAAAAGGGTGATGCATTCCTTGCATCATGTTTTCGGTGGTTGTGGACAAATTCGGCGATTGGTAGGTGTTCTATCCAATCTTCAGGGTTATTGCGACAATAGATGCGCAGGTACGTTTCTAGCTCTTGATTGAGCCATTCAGTTTGACCATCAGTCTGAGGGTGATAAGCCGTAGATGGGGCAATGACATAGTCAAGAAGTCAGGCAAGTTCCTTGGAGAAGCGAGATAGGAACTGCGGGCCATGATCAGAGATGACTTTGTCATGGAGTCCAAATCGACGATAGACGTGCTTCAAGAATAATTTAGCAATGCCTTCGGAAGTGATGGTTTTCAGACAAGGGATAATAATTACCCCCTTTGTAAGGCCATGGTCTACCACGACCATGATACTGTCAAAGCCTCCAGAGATGGGCAAGTCAGTGACCAGATCAACAGAGACCTGAGAAAAAGGTCGAGTCGCAGATGAGGGGATCGGGGCGAGTGGAGGTCGAACAGGATGCGTATCCGCTTTCATTTGCTGACAAAGGGCACAGCCCTCCACGTATTTCCGAATATAGGAGCCCATAGCTGGCCACCAGGCTTCTCGTTTGAGAGTTCTTCAGTTTTGAATCTACCAGGATGTCCTGCAGTAGGATGATCATGATACCTTTTCAGGATATCGGGACGATGTGCCAGTGGGATGTAGGCACGATTCTTAAAATAGAGGACGTTCTCCTCAATCTTCCAGTCAGAGAGTGCCGACTTCATAGGGGGAAGGCACATGCCATCAAGGGCGTCAGATGCTGTCTTGAAGACAGGTTGTTGAGAGGGTCAGAGGATGACAAAACATCCTTCAGGTGGGTGTCAATGAGATGAACAAATAGAGCATCAGGGAGGAGAGTCTGGTCCTCATTATCGTCTTTGCCGGAGTTGTAGTCGGGCCAGCGAGATAGTGCATCAGGTACCACCAATTTGGTACCTGCAATGTGATGCAGTTCAATATCGTAAATAGACAAAATCAATTACCAATGTGCTTGGTGACGGGTTGTTAAGACTGTACTCAAGGGTAGAGAGATCCGAAGGGCTTTGGCCTCAGTTCGTACACTGTGCCCCTTTCTCGAGTAATGCCCCTTATTTCAGGGAGGAGTTATTCGTCCGAAGACCCGGAAGGGGTTGCGTGACGGATCTGGGTGCCGAAGGTGTCGGATATAATACGTCCGAAGGTAATTCGGAACGTAAGGAGAGGACAGAGATTAAGGCTAGTTTCGGAACGAGTTCCTAACTAGAAACTAATGGAGATGGACTATCCGAAGATAGAGTCGGAGGTATAGACTATAGGAGTCAATCCTAAGTCTCGGAAGGTGACTTAAAGCGGAGAGTGGCTTAAGTCCGGAGGAGGCAGAATGAGTAGAATCTAAGATGATATTCGAACTAAGGTTCTACGGAGATCTACAAGTGGTTTATATACAGTAAGTATCTAAGACGGGTAATTAGCAAGTCCGGGACCGAGGGCTATGTACGAAGTGTAACGGAAGTCTATTAGTTATTGCACAGCGGATCAGTAAGCATGAATCGGAAATGAACACAGGAAACGGATCAGTAACACAGGACGGAAATATAAACAGCCGGAGTACCGGTAGTAGGAGAAATGACGAAAGGAGATAGACGCAGATGTTTACCAGGGAGTTAAGGTGCGAGAAGTGAGTGCATTCGGATGGGTGGTCCGGACAGGATCTGTGGACCGGACGGATATGGAAACGATTGGATCTGGACGGATATGATCGGATCTGAGATTAGAAGTATGGTATATGACAGTATCCCCCCTTAGGGCCGAACCCCTGAGGCACAAGAAGCGTCGATCCGGATTGGACAAGATTAATGCGAGACGATGGGGAAGTTTGATGGTTGTAGTGCTGAGTCTGTAATCCAACAGATATACGGACGTCAGACGTCCGAAATGATTCCTACCCCCACTTCATATCCTTGTTAACAGAACTTGTCTCCTAACATGTCTGGAAAGAAATCCGTTGCCCCTAAGTCTGCTGCTGACCTTGTGGCGGATCTGGAGCAGCAACTGGCAGCTGCTAAGGCTGCAGCGGAAGCCGAGGCGGAACGGAAGCGGAAAGAGGCGGAGGAGCGGAAAAGGCAGGAGGAGTTGAAGCAGATTGAGTTGGCGGAAATCCGGAGGGAGATGGAGGAGAAGAGGTGGAGAGCACTGATTGAGGCTCAGGTGAGTGCTGTGGACTCTTCCGGATCCGGATAATAATGGGTTGGTAAAGGCCAAGGCTGCTCCTGCGTCTGGGGCAAAGGATGGGTACTGCTCTCGTTGCGTCACTAAGGGCCGGATGTGCCAGTGGGATGATGCTGAGAAGAATGCCATGGTGAGTCGTCCGAAAAACTTCGGATCCGCTGATTTCGACGTTTCGTAGATTAAGTCCTGTGACGTCTGCCGGAAGGACAAGGCCACTTGTCCTGGAAGGCCCGGATTCATTAAGGGGCCTAAGGGCCGGAAGAGGCAGCGTCCTGCTGGTACTCCGTCTCCGAAGGGCAAAGGCAAGCGCCGTCAGAGGAGTCCTACTCCGGATGTGGCGGACGCGGATGTCTTCTCTAATCCAGTCACTATCGAAGGTACGGATGAGGACTTTGTGGAGTACGATGATCAGGCTTGGGTGGCCGCTGCTAATGGCATCATTGCTGAGTTGGTGCGGACCAACGGACTTCTCCAAGATGGTATTGCGGCGGCGGAAGGGAGTCGGATTGCCATGGAGCGGATGAGCTCCACCATGGAGGCCTTCCTCCAGCAACAGAGGGAATTCCAGGCCCTGCTCATCGAGGAAATCCGGACCGGATTTAGGCTTTCCGTTTCTGCCGGATCCGACAAGGACGGCGCTGGTGAGGAGATTGGGGAAGAGGTGGCAGATGAGAATGGAGGGGAGATGGCGGATGGAACTGGGGAAGAGATGGCGGATGGGACTGGGGAGGAGACTGGGGGTGCCGGAGGTGAAATGGAGACTGGTGCTTAGTCCAGATCCGGATTTCCGCTACTGCCCTCACTGTACTTATATTTCGTTATGTACTCTTCAAGCAATGGGACCAGGCTTGTCCGGATATGCTGAGTGGAAATCCGCTACGAGATCTGATGCATTTCCGAGTTCTGTGGCCAGTAGCCAGGAAGTTTCTTCGTCCGTTCCCTCGTATCCGGACCAACGGATGAGGTATAGAAGTTGGCAGTGGTGCCTACGACGGTCCAGTTTAGAGTCCAGGATTTCGGATATCTCGTACTCTGGTTCTCCGTCGACTTCGACTGGTGGTGGAGGAGGCTGGATGCGATTGGGAATGGTGTTCGGAACTGCTGGCTCTAACTGCGAGACATGGAAAACAGGATGTATGGAACGCATAGAATCCGGAAGTCGGATGGCGAAAGAATGAGTACCCGGGCGGGATATTATTTTGAATGGTCCCAAATTCTTTTCCGAAAGTTTCTTCGATGGATGGGTGGAGCGGAAGTACTTGGCTTTGACGAAGACTTGTTCTCCAATCCGGAAGTCTGGAGCAGGCTGTCTTTTAGCGTCCGCAGGTCCTTGATAGCGTTTCTGAGCTTCGGACATCTCATCTCGGAGGAACTGGTGAAGTTTGTTAAGGTCTAGGGCATATTCCTGGGCACGGATGGAGGATAGGTCGCGTTCCGGATGGATGGAAATGTTCGGATGATAACTGTTACGACCATGCAAAACCGGAGATTAGCAAGAAGTCCTGGTCTTACATGGGGTTGTACCGGAGGGTTGTAAGTCAAAGGGGCTTGGCCTCAGCTCGTACGCTGTGCCCCTTACCCGAGTATGTGCCCTTAATTTCGGATGAAGTCCAAGGAGGAGCGGAGGAGCGGAGGAGCGGAGGAGCGGAGGAGCGGAGGAGCGGAGGAGCGGAGGAGCGGAGGAGCGGAGGAGCGGAGGAGCGGAGGAGCGGAGGAGCGGAGGAGCGGAGGAGCGGAGGAGCGGAGGAGCGGAGGAGCGGAGGAGCGGAGGAGCGGAGGAGCGGAGGAGCGGAGGAGCGGAGGAGCGGAGGAGCGGAGGAGCGGAGGAGCGGAGGAGCGGAGGAGCGGAGGAGCGGAGGAGCGGAGGAGCGGAGGAGCGGAGGAGCGGAGGAGCGGAGGAGCGGAGGAGCGGAGGAGCGGAGGAGCGGAGGAGCGGAGGAGCGGAGGAGCGGAGGAGCGGAGGAGCGGAGGAGCGGAGGAGCGGAGGAGCGGAGGAGCGGAGGAGCGGAGGAGCGGAGGAGCGGAGGAGCGGAGGAGCGGAGGAGCGGAGGAGCGGAGGAGCGGAGGAGCGGAGGAGCGGAGGAGCGGAGGAGCGGAGGAGCGGAGGAGCGGAGGAGCGGAGGAGCGGAGGAGCGGAGGAGCGGATGATTGGACGATCGGATGAGCGTAGCTCTGTGGATCTTAGAGGAAGTGTTGGCTACTAGAGAGGAGTAGGTCCGGATATGGTGTAGAGATAGTATAGACTACTCCGGACAAGGTCCGGAATAGAAACAGACAGTATAAGACTACCAAAGGTAGAGTCGGAGGTGAAACAGATGATAGACAGAGATGGACGAAGTCCGAACAGATTATAGAACATAGGATCAAAGCTCCGGCCTAGGGAGTAATCCCATAGGCCTGAGTTGGAAGCTTACAAGGGCCGGAGCCCAAGTGCAAGAATGGAGACGGAGTTATATAGACATGATAACAGGATACAGAGTAATCAAAGGAATATACAGAAGTAGGAACAATGAATCAGACTAAGGTCTGCAGGAGTTGTGCTACAAGTTTATATACTGTAGGAGCATGCCGGAGGGTAAGTATGGATAGTCCGAGGCTATGTCTGAAGCATACGGAAACACATTAGTAAGTACAGCGGGACATAAGGCTATGAACTCGGAGATGAAGCTTGTATGAAATACTTTATCAAGACGGAGGCAGAGATCACCGAGAACCGGAAGCACAGAGATACCCAGAAGCCGGAGACACAGGTATATTCTAAAAGGGGTAATGCGCAGGTGCGCGGGAATAGTTCGGATATGAACTCGGATCGGATAAGGACACGGATTGGATATGGACACGGATTGGATATGGACACGGATGGATATGGATTGGAGTGGATGGGTGGATCGGATATGTGAAGGTTGGGTGTCTGGATGTCCATGGATTGGATTTGATCTAGACCTGAATGTACGGTATATGACAATAACCTTTATTGGCGAAGAAAGGTGAAACTCCGGTAGTGGCACTCGGAGCGTTATTGTATGCAAACTCTGCGAGGGGCAGCAGCTCGGACCAGTTGTCCTGCTGATAGTTGCAGTAGATCCGGAGGTACTGTTCCAGCGTTTGGTTGGCACGTTCTGTTTGTCCGTCCCCTTCGGGATGATATCCGGATGTGAAGTGTAGGACAATGTCCAATGCCTTTCCTAGGGAACGGAAGAAGTGGGATACGAACTCTGTTCCTCGATCCGAGGTTACATGGGACGGGACTCCATGCTTAGAGAAGACATGGAGGAGGAATAGGCGGGCGAGATCAGGAGAAGTGATGGTGTCGTGGGTTGGGACGAATATGGCTTGCTTGGATAAACGATCTATGATGACGAGGATGGCTGTAAAGCCGGATGAGTCCGGAAGTTGTTCAATGAAATCCATAGAGATGGAATTCCATGGTTTTTCTGGGACGGGAAGTTGCTTGAGTAAACCGTAGGGCTTATGTCTCGGAACTTTGGCTCGGGCGCAGGATGTGCAGGATCTGACATACTCTTTGACAAAGGCCCGTACTCCGGGCCAGGTATAGTTGCGTCGGATGAGCTCGAGAGTGCGATTCTGTCCGAAATGTCCGGATAGGGGGTGGTCATGGCAATTCCGGAGGATGTGAAGTCATAGATCATTGGTATCCGGAACGTAGATGCGGTTGTCACAACAAAGGAATCCACCATCGTCTATTGTCCATCTCGGATCTGAGGGAACCGGAAAATGTGTTTGTGCAATGGGGTCATTAGGGAGTGCTATCAGAATGTCTTTCCGGAGGTGTTCGGTGTCCATAAGAACAGCTGCTCTAAGGACCGGAGTTGCTAAAATGGAAGCTCGTAGGGATGAAGCTAATTGTTCTGAAGCAAATATTGGACGGAGGTTGTGAGGGTTAATCTGAGCGTAGTCCTTATCCCCCTCTTTAGGGTAGACGTCCCATCGTCTAGTGAGGGAATCTGGCTTGACTCCGAGTCTTCCAGGACGGTAATGGATAACGAGGTTGAACTGATGGAGGAACTCGACCAGCGGGCCTGACGACGGGATAGCAGTTTGGTGGTAGAGAAATACTCAAGGTTCTTGTGGTCCGTGACAACATCTATAGGCTCGGACGAGCCTTCTAGGTAATGGCGCCAGGTTCGGAACGCAGCATAGATGGCTAGTAGTTCCTTATCATGGACGTCATAGTTGAGTTCTGCACCGGACAGTGTCCGGGAGTAAAATGCCACCGGACGAAGTTCCGAGTCTGGGCACACAATGGATAGTATTCCAGCGATAGCATAATCCGAGGCATCAGTTTCCACAACTATAGGAACATTCGGAATCCAATGCGTAAGCACCGGAGCGGACGTGAAGGCTTTCTTGAGTGCGTTAAATGACTTCCGGCATTCCTCGGAAAAGTCCCAAGTGATGCCTTTGCGAGTGAGTCGAGTAAGGGGAACCACGATATCCGAGTAGTTGAAGATGAAGCGACGATAGAAATTAGCGAATCTGAGGAAAGATTGGATGTCCTTGACTTTCCGAGGCTCTGGCCAGTCTATGATGGACTGGATTTTCTTGGACGACATTGTCAAGCCATCCGGAGATAGGAGGTAACCAAGATACTCGACGGAGGAGGAGTGGAATTCGCATTTCTCGGGTTTGGCATATAGTCGGTGTTTACGGAGACGTCGTAAAACTTCTCGGACATGTTCCTTATGACTTGCAAGGTCTTGGGAATAGATAAGGATGTCATCCAGATATACAACAACACATACGTCCAGCATATCGGCAAACACGCTATTGACAAAGCGCTGGAAAGCTGCCGGAGCATTCGTGAGGCCTTCCGGCATCACCAACCATTCATAGGAGCCATAGCGCATACGGAAGGAAGTCTTCCACTCGTCTCCTTCTGTTATCCGGACGAGGTGATATGCAGATCGGAGATCAATTTTGGTATAAACTTTAGCACGGCTTGGGGAGTCAAGAAGGTCGGCAATGAGGAGTAATGGATATCGGTCTTTCTTGGTGATGTGGTTAAGGCCGCGGAAATCCACACAAAGGCGGAGGGATCCATCCTTCTTTTTGACAAATAGGACGGGGGCTCCGTGGGGAGAAGATGAGGAGCGGAGAAGTCCGGACGAGATGTTTTCGTCAAGGAACTTCCAAAGGGCCTCAAGCTCTACCGGAGAAAGAGAGTATATGGTTCCGAGAGGCAGACTAGCCCCTTCTTCCAACTCAATCTTGAGATCGTAGGGTCGATGTGGGGGAAGTTGTCCGGCTTTGCCTTTGTCGAAGACATCCACGAATTCGTGGTAGTCGGAAGGGATTCTGGAGAGGTCTGGAGGATCGGATGATACGGATGCGGATCGAAGGTTTGCTTCGGAGGGACGGAGGTAGATGCTGAACTGAGTAGATCCTTCTAACTTGCAGGCACGGCAAAAGGCCACTGCGTTTATCAACGATATGTTAGGGACTGGGGTACCAGCGGAGGGTTCGGATTTGGTCAGAGGCGGAGTCTCCGCCACAGATGGGATGCTCTGATGCGACGGAGATTTTGGAGGGGAGGAATCTTCCTTGGGTGGAATACCCGAAGGTAACAGAGGTGTCGGATTGGATTTTCCTGCCATGGTCGGTGTGTCCGGAGGCAGCGGTGATGCGGATGGGGTTAATGGCACTCCTTGTTCAGTAGTTCGGAACTCGATGCTGCCCAATACCCAGTCAATCAACAGATTGTGTCGGGTGAGCCAGCTATATCCGAGAACGATATAACATGAGGAATCCAAAGGGGTGACGTAGAACGTGTCGGAAGTGATTACACCGGAGGAGAATCGGACGGATAAGTTTATGGCTTCGACAATATTGTTATTGCATGTACCATCAAATAAACGGAGTGGAAGTGGAGGAATCTGATAGGTAGGAATTTTATGTTCTCGGACGAAATCAGTGTCTATGAAGCAGTGGGAGGAACCACAGTCTATGAGGGCTGGAAAGTCAGATATATTGGGGAAAGATGGAAGAGAGACATATGGACACAGAGAGTTCGGATCAGGAAGAGTTACAGCGTTGAGTCATAGTTCCATTGCACGGGTTGGGCCAATGTGACCCTCATCCCGTATGGAGTCAGGAGGGTCGCGGACTAATTTTTTGCCTCATCCGAGGCTTCCGGTTCCGTTTCCGGAGTGAGCACAGTGGCGCGGCCTTTGGCAGCGCGCGAAGTGGATTTGGTGCATTCCCGGGCAGTGTGACCAGGTCCACCGCAGAACATACAGAGCCTTTTGTCAAAGCGTCTCTGACGCTCCTGCGTGGTTAGCTTTCCATCTGTACCAACAACACTAGGGAGATCCGAAACTTTCGGGGTAGAGGATGTTGTGGAGTATGTGGGTTTATTGAATTTGGGCGTATCGGATCCGGATGAGTTGGAGTTCGTCCGATCGGATGTTGACTGCCTGGGAGGATTGGAAGAGGTGGTTTTACTCTCTCGGGTGACTTCGCCCCTCTGCTCCCAGTAACGGGCGTCGATGGTCTGGGTGAGAGTCTTGAACTCCGAAAGGGTAGTGGGCTTACCCATGCGACTAATCTCATCTTTGATTCGGGCCGGAAGTCCATTGTAGAATTGGCGTCATAGGGCTCCGTCTCCCCATTTGCGTACTTGGGAGGCAAGTCGCTGGAATTCTACAACGTACTTGTTGATGCGTTGTCCATCACGCATGTGGAGTTGTTCTAACTGCATCTCTGCGTCTCCGGAGGGATCGTGTGGTCCGAAATTGGTTTGGAGCTCGAGCATGAACTCGGAGTAGTCATCCATCCAGTCCAGACGGTTGCTATATCCGTCCGAAAGGAGGTCCGGTTCAAACCACTCGAGAGCCATACCCTTAAGGTAGGATTGGGCGAAATTGACTTTAGCGCGTCCGGAACGGAAAGCGCTAGGTTTGCTCTGGAAGTTGAGCTCACATTGGATGAAGAATGCCCGGAGCTTGCGAGGTTCGGACCCATCGAAGGTATCTGGCTCACGGACTTTGACTTTGCTATCATCCGAGGTGGGGGTGCGACGGCTACTGCGAGCGAGGTGGTTAATGGCTACGGATAGTTGGGCTAGGACCCAGTCCTGAGGGTTTAGGTGGATTTTATCTTCTTCGTCATCCAGGTCCTCGTTGTCCGGATCATCAACTTCATCATCTGGTAGGTTACTGCGCAGCTCATCATCAAAGCGAATGGTCGGGCGCGAATTGGAGTCTGGGTTATCCGGGTTCCGAGTTGGTGTTATCGGATCCGGTCTGGCTTGACGGGCGGAGATACTTTGACCTATGTCGCTCATGCTTGCGCGGCATTGAGAGAAACTGGTAAATGTTTGGACGATGGGTGTGGGATCTCGTTGGATCGGACCAAGTCCGGCTCCTCGGAGTGTGTTCTGAGCTTTACGGGGAGGCATGATGTGGGATGGTTGCTAAGTTCCTCGGAAAGGTTTGAGTTCGAATATACTGTTAAGACTGTACTCAAGGGTAGAGAGATCCGAAGGGCTTTGGCCTCAGTTCGTACACTGTGCCCCTTTCTCGAGTAATGCCCCTTATTTCAGGGAGGAGTTATTCGTCCGAAGACCCGGAAGGGGTTGCGTGACGGATCCGGGTGTCCGAAGGTGTCGGATATAATACGTCCAAAGGTAATTCGGAACGTAAGGAGAGGACAGAGATTAAGGCTAGTTCTGGAACAAGTTCCTAACTAGAAACTAATGGAGATGGACTATCCGAAGATAGAGTCGGAGGTATAGACTATAGGAGTCAATCCTAAGTCTCGGAAGGTGACTTAAAGCGGAGAGTGGCTTACGTCCGAAGGAGGCAGAATGAGTAGAATCTAAGATGATATTCGAACTAAGGTTCTACGGAGATCTACAAGTGGTTTATATACAGTAAGTATCTAAGACGGATAATTAGCAAGTCCGGGACCGAGGGCTATGTACGAAGTGTAACGGAAGTCTATTAGTTATTGCACAGCGGATCAGTAAGCATGAATCGGAAATGAACACAGGAAACGGATCAGTAACACAGGACGGAAATATAAACAGCTGGAGTACCGGTAGTAGGAGAAATGACGAAAGGAGATAGACGCAGATGTTTACCAGGGAGTTAAGGTGTGAGAAGTGAGTACATTCGGAAGGGTGGTCCGGACAGGATCTGTGGACCAGACAGATATGGAAACGATTGGATCTGGACAGATATGATCGGATCTGAGATTAGAAGTATGGTATATGACATTTCCATACTTCTGTTCTTCTATTGGCCGCTGCTCAATAGGTTCTGGTCCGGCCAAATACTCGGGCTCGGAGTCGTTCTTTCATTTTTCTACGTGGGGAATTGGTGATACTGCTCGCAGCAGTTGTACATGGGGGGTGGAGTTCATAGTATGTGGCATTCGTACTTCAGGTTCTGGATCTTTTGGAACATCAGGAATGTTAATAGAAGGGGCGACAAGGGGTTTCGGAAGTTGTGAGTTTTGCCATTTCTTGGGATGACAATGGAAAGCCGGGGGTAGTCCATTCTTCTTCCGATCCGTATCTAAGTCGATTTCAATTTCGTCAGATTTCGTCGTTCAAGGGAGGATGAGTGTTTCGGCAGCCCAATCTATACTTGGGTTCATGGCATGTAACCACGGGATTCCCAGGAGAATTTGATCTCTCCATCCAAGTTTAGTGATATTGAACTTTCCATACATGGTCCGATCATCGATTTTTACCACTAAAAGGCAGTAATGCATGATTGGTCCTCCTTTGATAAGAGTTCCATCTGCTGTAGTAACTCGAAATGGTTTGTTAAGCTTTCATTGTGTGATTTGATGGAGTTTCACAAACTCCTCAGAAATGAATGTTCCTGCTGCGCCAGAATCGATAACAGCGGTAGTGTGACAGATTTTAAGCGTGTATGCGAGTGAAGGGTGATAGGGATATGAAGTTCTTTTCTTTCACCTATAGCACATACAAGTCTTAGTAATACATTGGGAGAAACATACGTCGAATCCTTGTTTCTCCAGTTTAAAATCCTCTATGATCCATCTCACAGTTTCTTCATCTTCTTCGTCTTTGACTTCAGTTTGTCGGAGTGGAGTCTTCTTCTTTCTTTCAGGACAGTTATGAATATGGTGTCCGGTCTTCTTACATCCAAAGCATTGTCCTTTTTTCATGCATTCTGTTAAGACCATACTCAAAGGTAGAGAGATCCGAAGGGCTTTGGCCTCAGTTTGTGCACTGTGCCCCTTTCTTGAGTAATGCCCCTTATTTCAAGGAGAAGTTATTCGTCCGAAGATCTGGAAGGAGTTGTGTGACGGATCCGGGCGTCTGAAGGTATCGGATATGATACGTCCGAAGGTTATTCGTAACGTAAGGATAGAACAAAGATTAAGGCTAGCTTCGGAACAAGTTCCTAACTAGAAACTAACAGAGGTAGACTATCCGAAGATAGAGTCGGAGATATAGACTATAGGAATCAATCCTAAGCCTCGGAAGGTGACTTTAGAGCAGAGGGTGGCTCAAGTCCGGAAGAAGCGGAATGAGCAGAATCTAAGATGATATTCGAACTAAGGTTCTACGGAGATTTACAAGTGGTTTATATACTGTAAGTATCTGAGACGGATAATCAACAGGTCCGGGACCGAGGGCTATGTATGAAGTGTAACGGAAGTTTATTAGTTAATGCACAGCGGATCAGTAAGCACGAATCGGAAATGAACACAGGTAACGGATCAGACGTAGAAGGGAAATATACATAGCCGGAATACCGGAAACAGGAGGAATGACGAAAGGAGATAGACGTGGATATGCACAGGGAGTTAAGGTGCGAGAAGTGAGCACATTCGGATGGGTGGTCCGGACAGGATCTGTGGACCGGACAGATATGGAATCGATCGGATCTGATCGGATATGGTCGGATCTGAGATTAGAATTATGGTATATGACACATTCAGATCTCTCCATATCGGAGATTCAATCTACGACCATTGTGTTTGAATCACGACTGGGTGTGTAACGCGCATTTCCATAGTTCTTCTTCTTCTGTGGAGCATGACGTGCTCATAACGCTAGAAGACGGTGGTGGGAGTTGTCAATGGAAATGCATTGCAATACAACATTACGGAATATCTCTGAGACATCTCCTGGCACGAAGAGCTTGGTTAGGATTCCTAGGTTGAGGCTGTCTTGGAAGAATTGAATCTTTGTGGCATCGTCGGTGATGTGGGCCTTGGCTGCAAGTGCCTTGAAGTCAGCGATATAGGTATGGAGATTGCTGCTTCCTTGTTTGAGGTCCCTGAGCTTTGTTAATGCGGTTCCTCTGGTATCCACTGGTTCAAAAGCTTCGTTGAAGCTTTTCATAAAATCCTTCAATGTCCCATAACCAACCTTTTGTCCAGAAGTATCAGTTGACTGAGCGTGAGCAAGGAATTGTTCTTTCCAAGATTTGGTGTTCTTCTTGGTAATGAAGGATGTAATGAAAATTATTTTCTGCTTGTCGGTGGTGTAAAGCTTTTCATTGATATCAAAGCACAGATTGCATGATTGGATGAATTCCAGAGAGTTGTCACGATCTCCATCAAAACCGGTTGGAAGACCAATTTTGTATTCAAATTCTTTGGTGGTAGTCATGATGGTGATTCGTCTGGTGAGTTATACTTTCTCGGTGCCTACACACGTGGTCTTGCTGTCCGTTAGGGCTTTATCAGATTTCAGGGTCAAAGACTGGATATTCGACGATCAGGTGGACTTTAATCTTTTGTTATGAGCTGGGGTGGCATCACCAGCGATAGTGAAAAGACATGGATAGTCTGCTGGGAAGTTCTACAATGTTCAAAAGAGAACAAGGTGAAAGTACAAGGAACGCGTTCCGAGTACTATCAAAGGTTCTGCCTCAAAGACAAGTCTAAGAGGTTCTTCGAGAATAGAGACTAAGGCTAAGGAGTGCTTAGACTTAGAGACGATTCAGACGACTAAGGATTGGGGGTCCTTACTGAAGAGGAATCCAGGTAAAACCCAGTAAGATTAAAGTAAAGTATACAAGCATAATACAACATGCTTAAATAGGTCAATATGTGTGCACGATCAGGAGAGTCGTGAGAATGTAAGTGCGTATCCAAAGAAGGAAGGCAACTATAGTACAGATGCGTTGAGCATATGAGACAAAGTCATGTTATGTAATATACAAGTAGAGGAGACAAAGAGAAAATGAATAGGGGCATGTACGACTGTAACACGTAGCTCTATGGATCTTAGGGGAGGTGTTAACTACTAGAGAGGAGTAGGTCCGGATATGGTGTAGAGGTAGTATAGGCTACTCCAGACAAGGTCTGGAATAGAAACAGACAGGATAAGACTACCACAGGTAGAGTTGGAGGTGAATCGGATGAGAGACAGGAAACAGGAATATACAGAAGTAGGAAAGCAATGATCAGACTGAGGTCTTCAGGAGTTGTACTACAAGTTTAAATACTATAGGTAGCATGCCGGAAGGCAAGTAAGGATAGTCCAAGGCTATGTCTGAGGCATTGCAGAACACAAGGCTATGAACTCGGAAATAAGACTTGCACGAAATATCTTATCAAGACGGAAGTCAAGATAACCAAAAGCCAGAGGTGCAGAGATAACCAAAAGCCGGACACAGGTATTAACCTAAAAGGAGTAATGCGCAGGTGCGCAGGAATAGTTTCAGATATGAGCATGGATCAGATATGGACACGGATTGGATATGGACATGGATCGGATACGGACACAGATTGGATGGGTGGATCAGATTGGATGGATGGACTGAGTCGGATAGGGATATGGGTTAGATATGGATGGATATGGATTGGAGTGGATGGGTGGATTGGATATGTAAGCTGGATTGGATGGGTGGACTAGGATGTATGGATTGGGTGTCCAGATGTCCATGGATCGGACCTGAGTGTATGGTATATGACAAATACCACAAATATTGTTCACAAGGACAGAGAACCGCTGTCATGGACACCAAAAGAGCGATGCTGAAGATACTCTGTGTTGCTATCATGCAAGTGCTCTATGTACTGACTCAGTTGAGGTCTTTTGGATGGCCGTCCATGCTTCATTCTGCTGCCAGTGTATAACATAGTAGTTCAACTGGTAAGACTGTTCACATGCATGCCCGGTTTGTCAGCACACATGATTGAACCAGATTGGTGCACTATTGGTTCCTCACTCTTAAAACGAGGCATCTGCTGTATTGACATGCAATATAAATCAAGCTACATTACATCAACCATTAGTATCTAGTAACTACTGCATGAAGGCCACTCAAACGTGAAGACCCTTCTGGTACATCAACTCGCCCATCGAGTGAGCAATGCACAGCTCCAAAACTCCCTCCACATTGATGAAAACTCGATATCCTCCAGGTATGCAAGTGTGGTACTGAGGTAACGAGTGACTGTGTCAGCAGCATGAAACTCAGCTGAGACACTTCAAAAATTAAGGATCTGATCTTGAACAGGAATGGAGCCATTGACCAAGCCTTGAACCATGGCTACTGTCATATACCATACTTCTATTCTCAGATCCGACCATATCCATCCAGATCCGATCATTTCCATATCCGTCCGGTCCACAGATCTTGTCCGGACCACCCATCCGAATGTACTCACTTCTCGCACCTTAACTCCCTTGTGTACATCTGCGTCTATCTCCTTTCATCATTTCTCCTGCTACCGGTACTCCGGCTGTTTATATTTCCGTCCTGTGTTACTGATCCATTTCCTGTGTTCATTTCCGATTCTTGCTTACTGATCCGCTGTGCATTAACTAATAGACTTCCGCTACACTTTGTACATAGCCCTCGGTCCCGGACTTGCTGATTATCCGTCTTAGATACTTACAGTATATAAACCACTTGTAGATCTCCGTAGAACCTCAGTTCGAATATCAT
Organism: Suillus spraguei; assembly: GCA_016800925.1. Lineage (NCBI taxonomy): Eukaryota > Fungi > Basidiomycota > Agaricomycetes > Boletales > Suillaceae > Suillus > Suillus spraguei. The sequence goes on from JABCPU010000135.1 coordinate 16,477, forward strand.
CTTAGATTCTACTCATTCTGCCTCCTCCGGACTTAAGCCACTCTCCGCTTTAAGTCACCTTCCGAGACTTAGGATTGATTCCTATAGTCTATATCTCCGACTCTATCTTCGGATAGTCCATCTCCGTTAGTTTCTAGTTAGGAACTTGTTCCGAAACTAGCCTTAATCTCTGTCCTCTCCTTACGTTCCGAATTACCTTCGGACACCCGGATCCGTCACGCAACCCCTTCCGGGTCTTTGGACGAATAACTCCTCCCTGAAATAAGGGGCATTACTCGAGAAAGGGGCACAGTGTACGAACTGAGGCCAAAAGCCCTTCGGATCTCTCTACCCTTGAGTACAGTCTTAACAGCTATCATATTTGTGACAATGGTTCAGTCACCATCATCAGCACAGTCATCTGTATATGCGATGCTGTTCACAAATTGAAGCAAGGCACCCTCAGCAAATGCACAGGGTTCAGTAATCAAAGACAACATTTCGTCTTTGATCCCTTTGAGCATGAGCAGACATCCTGGAAGATCTGATCTGTGGGATGTTAATTTTATGTTCATTTCATTTTCTATTTATAAAACAATGTACAGTGGGTCATCATTCTCCTCGCTGTTGCTGGAATTGTCTGTCTCCGACTCCTCACCATCTTCATCCGAGTCATGGCCATGCAGAGCTCTTGCAATGGCTTTCTGGAGCTCCGATGGCCCCGTGTTCTTTGCAACACAAAGCTCCCTCCGCCGGCTTAGGATCCTGTCTCTGTTTCTTCAATTGGTTGACCGGTCAGGAACCACCAGAGACAATTAATAAAAGTGGTTAGACTTACTTTGCATAATGGTGTTGTCTTTTTTCATGACCTGCTTGCAGTTTTGCCTCGAGTGTCTAATGAATAGGAGGACACGGCATTATTTTAGCTGCAGAGGTGTAGCAGTGTGGTGGTGGTTGGTTGAAGAGGTTGAAAAGAAGCAGTGAGCACCATAGCTTCTTGAGTCATGGCATGAACCTTTGGTAGTTGGACCGAAACTAATTGTACCATGATTGTACCTAGTTAGCAACACCAATACTAACAGATCTACCATCTTGCAATGTAGCTAAGTTGAATCAAGTGATGATGGTCATAGTTTATGTGAGATATACTTACACTTACATCGTGAACATGGACTCCCAAAGCTGTACTGATGGTACTCGAGCTGTACTGATGTTACAAACTGGGGTGGCGTCACCAGCGACAGTGAAAAGACACAGGCGGTCTGCTGGGAGTTCTTACAATGTCCAGAAGAGGACAAGGTGAAAGTACAAGGAACGCGTTCCGAGTACGATCAAGGGTTCAGCCTCAAGGATAAGTCCAAGAGGTATCCGCGAGAATAGAGACTAAGACTAAGGAGTGCTTAGGCTTAGAGGCGATTCAAGACGACTTAGGTTGGAGACCTAAGCGAAGGAGATTCCAGGTAAAACCCAGTAAGATTAAAGTAGGGAATCTACTACAAGTACACTGTGCTTAAATAGGCCAATATGTGCGCACAGACCAAGCGATACATGAGAATGTAAGTGCGTATCCAAATAAGGAAGGCAACTATAGTACAGATGCGTTGAGCATATGAGTCAGAGTCATGTTACGTAATATACAAGATAAATGAAGTAGAAAATGAATAGGGGCACGTACGATTGTAACATTACCCCCTTTTTACAAGTAAAGTCACCGGCTTTTACTCATCTTGGTTCGCATAGTAAACGGGATCATCGCTGAACTCGTAGTCTTCATCAGCAAACGATCCGCTCATCATATACTTGGCTTCTTCAAGACCAGCGCGACGTCTAGAATCCTTCTTCTTCTCTGCCTGAATACGTTCATCGTCGAGCTGTTTCTCCCAAGTACGAAGTGCGTCATAGAATCCTTCGTCCTTCCATGTTAATTCGAAGGGAGGAGGGCCGACTCGGTTAGGGCAGTAAAGAGATAAATGAGTGGGCGACCAATATCTGCAAACCCTGCACTGATATTCCGCGCAATTCTTTTGACGATGTCCTAGTAATCCACAGACGCGGCATTTCATGTTCTCGTCAGGGTTAGAAGAGACTTTGCGTAAGGGAGATGGAGTGATGATAGGCGTAGGGCTAGTGGATCTGGCGCGCTTCTTTCCCTTTTTCTTCATCATACGTTTTAAGGCAAGGGTGTTAGCCCGCTTAAGTTGCGCTTGCTGAGCGGCAGACAACGTATATGCTGACATAGGGAGATCCGGAGTAACTTCTCGTTCGGCAGCCGCAAGGAGTTCGATGGGTGAAGAGGAAGAAGTAGCGCCGAAGTCTCTTACTAAGACCGGTGAAACGGGATCCATAGGACCGAATGATGATGGGATAGACATAGGAGGGTGTATATGAAGGTGCGGAGTCGAGGACCTAATGTTACCAGCTCAGTGGTAGAGATTCCTAGTAGTTTTGCGGCCTCGACCTGGTCTTCTGTGCATGGTTCATACAGCCATGCGGGGTGGTCATGAGAGACGGTAATGGGGGCGAGGTTGGTCGTTGAATCGGGGATGGGGTTTGTGGAGAGGCAAGGTTACTTTGCGTCTGCTGTAGATCGGTAATAGTCTCTTCCACTAAGTTTCTGGCTGCTCTTGTTTCAGCGACTGACTGTTGAATGGTTTCGACGACTTGGTTTGTAAGTTGTCCGATCTCTTGGACAGCAGTGTATAAGCCAGTAAAGGCATCAAGACTAGTATAAGCGCGTGAAGAAGAGGGTGCTGGGATAGGAAGTGGCGCATCTTCCTGCGGAGAGGGAGGTCGAGCAACACCTGCTCGACGCTCGGCAATGATGTGAATAGCTTCTTCAACATCATTCTTAAAGGAATCGGGAAGAAGCAACATAGCGTAAGCACGAATGCGTTTTTGAAGATGAATGAAGCGGTGACGGAGAGTAATTTCTGTTGTTTCTTTGGCAGTGGCTTCAATGAGGGCTGCAATACGAATGATGTTGACGATGAGGAGAGCAGGGAAGGCGCCTCTCTCAGTAAGGATTCTTTCGATTTCGAGGGCATGTCCCTCGCAGAGAATGGCGGCTTCGATGTAGGATGAGTTGTCGATTTCAGCAGTGAGGGTTCCGTATCGTTCAGTTTCAGAGTCAGAGTCATTGGTGGCAGCGACGACGGGTGTAATGTAAGCAGTGGGGAAAGACATTTCAAGGAGGTAGTTAATCAGGTGCTTGATGCGAGTTGATTTGACTGGAAATAATCAGAGGGTGTGTTGCTTCTTATAAGCATTCAAGATTCAGCGGAGTTCTTCAAGTTCTTTTCTGGGAGCCATTCGTTATCTCCCGATGGATATCCTTTCCAGGAAACGAGATAACGTCGGCGATTGCCGGTTCCTTTGTGGGAAAGAATTGCTTCGATTTCATATTCTTCTTCTTCTTCGATGATATCAGGTGGGGTTCAGGGAAGTTCGGTCCGTGTACGTCTGTTTCGCTATAGGATGATAAGACAGAAGCATGGAATGTAGGGTGAATCTTCCATTGCTGAGGAAGCTTGAGTGTGAACGTGATGGGTGATAAGACATCGATGATCGGGAAAGGTCCATATCGTTTCGGTGCCAGTTTCTTTGATGGGAGTTTAAGTCTAAGATTAGCGGCGGATAGCCAAACCTTATCTCCGATCTTCCATGGGATGTACTTATCTCCTCGGGATCGTTCGGCCATTGTCTGCATAGCAATGTTGTGACAGGCGATTGCTTCTTCTCTTATCTTCTGCAGAGATCGTACTCGATCTTCTGCTGCGGGGATGGATGAATCAGGGATCAGATGAGGGATAGCACGTGGTTCATATCCCATCATCAAATAGAAGGGTGATGCATTCCTTGCATCGTGTTTTCGGTGGTTGTGGACGAATTCGGCGATTGGTAAGTGTTCTACCCAATCTTCGGGGTTGTTGCGACAATAAATGCGTAGATATGTCTCAAGTTCTTGGTTGAGTCTTTCCGTTTGACCATCAGTCTGCGGGTGGTAAGCCGTGGATGGAGCGATGACGTAGTCGAGAAGTCGGGCAAGTTCCTTTGAGAAGCGAGATAGGAATTGCGGTCCTCGATCCGAGATGACTTTGTCATGGAGTCCAAATCGTCGGTACACATGTTTTAAAAATAGCTTGGCCACACCTTCTGACGTGATAGTTTTCAAACAAGGGATAATAATTACCCCCTTCATAAGGCCATGGTCTACCACGACCATGATACTGTCAAAGCCTCCAGAGACAGGGAGGTCAGTGATAAGGTCGAAGAGACCTGGGAGAACGGGCGAACAGCCGACGAAGGAATGGCGTGAGCGGGGGTCGAACGGGATGAGTATCGCTTTCATTTGCTGACAAAGGGCGCAACCCTAGACGTATTTCCGAATATAAGAGCCCATTGCAGGCCACCAGGCTTCTCGTTTGACGAGTTCTTCAGTTTTGAATCGACCGGGGTGTCCCGCGGTAGGATGATCATGATACCTTTTCAGGATATCGGAGCGATGCGCTGGTGGAATATAAGCGCGATTCTTAAAATAGAGGACGTTCTCCTCAATCTTCCAATCAGAAAGTGCCGATTTCATAGGGGGAAGGCACACGCCATCAAGGGCGTCAGACGCTGTTTTGAAAACTGGGTCGTCGAGAGGGTCTGAGGATGACAGCACATCCTTAAGTCAGTGTCAATAAGACGAACGAATAGAGCGTCAGGGAGGAGGGTCTGGTCCTCGTTATCGTCTTTGCCGGAGTCATAGTCAGGCCGGCGGGATAGTGCATCAGGTACTGCTAATTTAGTACCTGCAACGTGATGCAGTTCGATGTCGTAGATAGACAAAATCAATTGCCAACGTGCTTGGCGACGGGTGAGCTTCTGTGCACTTCTAAAGTACAGAAGGTTCTTATGGTCGGTGAATACCAGGACGGGGTGTGGGTTTCCTTCGAGATAATGACGCCATTCGTTCAATGCCCTGATTACGGCAAGGAGTTCCCGATCAAAGATCTGGTAATTGCGTTCTGCGGGGTTCAAAGACTGTGAGAGGTATGCACATGGGTGATAAACACCATTCTCATCAGTCTGTAGGAGAACTCCGCCAGTTGCTACAAGCGAAGCGTCGGTAGCAATGGCAAATTGTCGGGAAGGATCGGGTTCGGAGTACCGGTTGGGAAGTGAAGCGTCGTTTCAATTCTTCGAAGGTGTCCATACATTCGGTTGACCATTCAAAGGCCTTATCTTTCTTTGTCAAATCGATAAGGGGTCGGCGATGTCAGAATAGTGGGAAATGAACGTGCGGTAGAAGTTGCAAAACCGAGGAATGACCGAACATCTTTTACAGATTTCGGGATTGGCCATTCGGAGATTCCCTTGGTCTTGGCGGTGTCCATAGCAACTTGTCCGGGGCGAATTATCATTCCGAGGTATTCCACTTCTTCTGCATCGAAGGTGCATTTCTCCGGTTTCAAGAACAGGTGTTCTTTTCGTATTTTCATCAAAACTCGTCTGTCCGTTCACGGTGTTCTGCCATGTCGTAGAGAAAATCAGGATATCGTCCATATAGATAACCATCCATCCTTCATTGATTTCTTGTTGAAAGGTGCGATTCATGTATGCTTGAAAAGTTGCTGGGGAATTGCAAAGGCCGAAGAACATGACGTTCGGTTCGAAGAGGCCGAATTCCGTGGTAAAAGCAGCTTTCCACCTATCATCAGGATGGATGCGAATGTTGTTATAACCGGACCGGATATCCATTTTCGTAAAGAACTGTGCGTTGTGAAGACGTGCGACAAGGGAAATAGGGAGTGGGAGCGGATATGCGTTCTTGACTGTCCAATCATTGATGTAGCGATAATCTTGACAGGGACGCAGTTCTCCCTCTTCTTTCCCACAAAGAAGAAGCCACTGGCTTGAGGTGACTTCGATTCTGAGATAAAGCCTTTCGCAACGTTTTCATCGATAAACGTTTTGACAGCAGCGCGTTCTTTTTCCGATAGCGGGTAAACCTTAGACGTACGAGGGATAAAACCGGGTTTGGTGTCGATCCGATGATCGATACCAGGGCGTTCGGGGGGTAGTTTGTTCAATCCGTCTTTAGCAAAGACGTCTGCGAAGTCGTGCAAATAATCCGGGACCAATTCTTCGAAGGATTTCTTTTTCTTTTCCTTCTCGTCCGTAGCGAATTCCTGAGCTTTGTTACTGTATTTCGGAGGAGGGAGTGGAATTGGAAGTAGGGAGAGGTTGTTCAAGGTGAGAAGTTCCATCACGTGTCAAGGGTGTATCCATGGATACTTCTTCTATGATCCTCATGCTAATCCGTCGGTATCATATTCCACAAGAAATTCTCCTTCTCCTAGTTCATAAGAGGAAATTTCGCGCACTTCTGGGCATGCCAGACGTCATGCATGGTGTCGAATTGGTCATCATCCTCGTTGGGATCAACGAGGGCACGGGTTCTTCTTTATCAGGGATTTCTTCAATGAAGCTGAAAGAGTTTTCGGGGGAACGAAGAACTTGGATAATTTCGGTACGTTGGTGTTTCGCCCTGGGAGTTCTTCTTCCGTTTTCTCTTTCCTGTTTCTGTTCTTCTATTGGCCGTTGCTCAATAGGTTCTTGTCCGACCCGATGCTCGGGTTCAGATTCATTCTTGCGCTTCTCTGCGCGGGGAATCGGTGATACTGCTCGCGGCAGTTGTACACGTGGAGTGGGTTCTGCAGTACGTGGCATTCGTACTTCTGGTTCTGGGTCTTCAGGAACATCATAGGAGAAGCGATGAATGGTTTCGGAAGACGGGAATGTTGCCATCTGGTATGGTGATTGAAAAGTCGGGCAACCCGTTCTTCTTCGTCTTCATCCATATCGATTTCGATTTCGTCAGATTTCTCTGTCCGTGAAAGGACAAGTGTTTCAGCAGCCCAATCTATAATTGGGTTCATTGCTCGTAACCATGGATTCCAAGGAGGATTTGATCTCTCCTTCCTAGTTTGGTGATATTGAATTTTCCATACATGGTTCGATCGTCAATTTTGACCACTAGGAGGCAGTAATGCGTGATTGGTCCTCCTTTTATGAGAGTTCCATCTGCCGTTGTAACTCGAAATGGTTCTTTGAGTTTTCGTCGTGTGATTTGATGGAGTTTCACAAACTCTTCTGAGATGAATGTTCCTGCTGCTCCTGAATCGATAACAGCGGTGGTGTCGACGGATTTCAAGCGAGTACGCGAGTGGAGGGTGATAGGGACACGAAGTTCTTTTCTTTCACCTACAGCGCGTACAAGTCTTAGTAATACATTGGGAGAAACATACGTCGAGTCTTTGTTTCTCCAAGTCAAAAATCCTCAACAATCCGTCTCACGGTTTCTTCATCTTCTTCTTCTCCTTTGACTTCGGTTTGTCGGAGTGGGGTCTTCTTCTTTCTGTCAGGACAATTATGGATGCGGTGTCCTGTCTTTCTGCATCCGAAGCATTGCCCTTTCTTCATGCATTCGGATCTCTCCATTCGGAGATTCGATCTACGACCATTGCGTTGGAATCACGGTTCGGAATATACCGTGCATTCCCGTAGTTCTTCTTCTTCTGTTGTGGAACATGACGTGTCCTCATGGCATTAAGCCGATGATGGGCGTTGTCAATAGCAACGCATTGCAACACAACATCTCTGAATATCTCGGAGACATCTCCCGTATTGAAAAGCTTTGTGAGGATACCCCATTAAGACCATCTTGGAAGAACTGGATCTTCGTCGCGTTATCGGTGATATGAGCCTTGGCTGCAAGTGCCTCAAAGTCGGCGACATAGGTGTGAAGATCTCCAGTTCCTTGTTTGAGATCTCTAAGGCGTGTAAGCGCGGTCATTCTGGTATCCACTGGTTCGAATGCTTCTTTGAAGCTCTTCATAAAATCCACCATCGTCCCATAACCAACTTTTTGTCCCGAAGTGTCGGTAGATTGGGCGTGTTCAAGGAATTGTTCCTTCCAAGACTTGGCATTCTTCTCGGTCATGAAGGATGTTATGTAGATGATCTTCTGCTTGTCGGTGGTGTAAAGCTTTTCATTGATGTCAAAGTGCAATTGCACGACTGGATAAACTCGCGAGAGTTATCACGATCTCCATCAAAACCAATCGGTTGACCGATCTTGTATTCGAATTCTTTGGTCGACATGGTTGATGATTCTTCTGATGAGTTATACTTTCTCGGTGCCTACACGCGCTGTCTTGCTGTCCGTCAGGGCTTTCTTCTGTCAGAGGGCTTCTCTTGACAATCTGCTCAGCGTACGCGTACGCTAGTCTGCTGATCTAAGCGATCAGGGTTCAGGGTCGAAGACTGGATAGTCGACGATCAAAATGGACTTTAATCTTTTGTTACGAACTGGGGTGGCGTCACCAGCGACAGTGAAAAGACACAGGCGGTCTGCTGGGAGTTCTTACAATGTCCAGAAGAGGACAAGGTGAAAGTACAAGGAACGCGTTCCGAGTACGATCAAGGGTTCAGCCTCAAGGACAAGTCCAAGAGGTATCCGCGAGAATAGAGACTAAGGCTAAGGAGTGCTTAGACTTAGAGACGATTCAAGACGACTTAGGTTGGAGACCTAAGCGAAGGAGATTCCAGGTAAAACCCAGTAAGATTAAAGTAGGGAATCTACTACAAGTACACTGTGCTTAAATAGGCCAATATGTGCGCACAGACCAAGGATACGTGAGAATGTAAGTGCGTATCCAAATAAGGAAGGCAACTATAGTACAGATGCGTTGAGCATATGAGTCAGAGTCATGTTACGTAATATACAAGGTAAATGAAGTAGAAAATGAATAGGGGCACGTACGATTGTAACAACTGATGGAACTCAATGCAGTTGGACCAAACTATATAGAGTTACAAGCCACTCAATGGCACAAGCCACCGCGAACAGACTTCCAACTGTACAAATCATCCCTTAATTATGTAATTTCTTTCAGTTTATCGCGAGGAATATCACAGAGAATGAGTTTCTCGCTGTCTTCTTAGATAAATGATCTATAGATAAAGACCTATAAAACCAAATATCTCCACGTCAAATATCTCCACGGTCAGTGATTCAGACAATACCAATGACTGATAACGTGGTTGTATGTGGGTGGCTGTTTATGTTCCCAGGCTACGGTCAGCAAATGAGTCAATTCTGTGAGATCAGCAAACTCTTGGACAATGACAAGATTCTCAACAACTAAACTTGAAAGAAAACCAGAAGTCGAACAAACTAAGAACAGAAGTAACTGGCTGAATTACTCTCTCCAATGGAATGCAGTGTTTTGCAACAATTGTGCTACTGGAATTTGTGGGAAGTTACAACAATCACCTTCTCAGACAAGCAGGTAGGATCCCTGGTCAGACTGATCACTACTTCAGAGATCTTTAGCTTACTATTGAACCTGCTGCCAAGTGTCACGAATTCCAATACAAATCATTATTCTTTCTCAATTTCCCTAGCGTTAAACAGCGCTAAGACAACACAACGCATCGAAATCCCTATAATGTTCTATACCGACTTCCTGATGAAGATGAAGAGATCTTGTATGATGCTATCAGATAAGATAAGATAAGATAGTGTCACGTGATCTTAGAACTTCTAGAATATGATGTCATAACAATGTCACAACTATCACATCGTACGATTCTCATTTCTATTTTATGATTGGCTAGTAGTTTCAAACTCAGTTTATATCTCAGTTTCAATATGTGTATATAGTTAGCTAGTTTCGCTGTAGTAGTTCTTTAGTTCAAACTCTTGTATCTACAATTGTAGCAATCCAAGACTCCTTGCTCCTCTTTTTCTCTGTGACAATCTAGTTTGAGTCCTAGTCTTGCCTAGCGTTAATTCATTTGTGGGTTGTGACATTAGGTTGAACTTTAGGAGACTCCAACTCACATACCGCTGCATACTTTTCTTCTGGATTCCTCTTCAACGATAGTATCGTTGTAGACGATCTCAGAAGTCTCTTATCATTTTCTGTATGCGTCTGTAAAGGCACTCACATTGCAGGCCAGTACAAATGTTTTGTCTTGCCCGATGTTACAATCGTACGTGCCCCTATTCATTTTCTTACTTCATTTACCTTGTATATTACGTAACATGATTCTGACTCATATGCTCAACGCATCTGTACTATAGTTGCCTTCCTTCTTTGGATACGCACTTACATTCTCACGACTCTCTGGTCTGTGCGCACATATTGGCCTATTTAAGCACAGTGTACTTGTAGTAGATTCCTACTTTAATCTTACTGGGTTTTACCTGGAATCTCCTTCGCTTAGGTCTCCAACCTAAGTCGTCTTGAATCGTCTCTAAGTCTAAGCACTCCTTAGCCTTAGTCTCTATTCTCGCGGATACCTCTTAGACTTGTCTTTGAGGCTGAACCCTTGATCGTACTCGGAACGCGTTCCTTGTACTTTCACCTTGTTCTCTTTTGAACATTGTAAGAACTCCCAGCAGACCGCTGTGTCTTTTCACTGTCGCTGGTGACGCCACCCCAGTTCGTAACAAAAGATTAAAGTCATTTTGATCGTCGACTATCCAGTCTTCGACCCTGAACCCTGATCGCTTAGATCAGCAGACTAGCGTACGCGTACGCTGAGCAGATTGTCAAGAGGAAGCCCCTGACAGAAGAAAGCCCTAACGGACAGCAAGACAGCGCGTGTAGGCACCGAGAAAGTATAACTCACCAGAAGAATCATCAACCATGTCGTCGACCAAAGAATTCGAATACAAGATCGGTCAACCGATGGTTTTGATGGAGATCGTGATAACTCTCGCGAGTTTATCCAGTCGTGCAACTTGCACTTTGACATCAATGAAAAGCTTTACACCACCGACAAGCAGAAGATCATCTACATAACATCTTTATGACCGAAAAGAATGCCAAGTCTTGGAAGGAACAATTCCTTGAACACGCCCAATCTACCGACACTTCGGACAAAAAGTTGGTTATGGGACGATGGTAGATTTTATGAAGAGCTTCAAAGAAGCATTCGAACCAGTGGATACCAAAGGAACCGCGCTCACAGACTTAGGGATCTCAAACAAGGAACTGGAGATCTCCACACCTATGTCGCCGACTTTGAGGCACTTGCAGCCAAGGCTCAAATCACCGACAACGCACGAAGATCCAGTTCTTCCAAGACGGCCTTAATTGGGGTATCCTTACAAGCTTTTCAATACGGGAGATGTCTCCGAGATATTCAGAGATGTTGTGCTGCAATGCGTTGCTATTGACAATGCCCATCATCGGCTTAATGCCATGAGGACACGTCATGCTCCACACAGAAGAAGAAGAACTATGGGAATGCACGGTATATTCCGAACCGTGATTCCAACGCAATGGTCGTAGATCGAATCTCCGACATGGAGAGATCCGAATGCATGAAGAAAGGGCAATGCTTCGGATGCAGAAAGACAGGACACCGCATCCATAATTGTCCTGACAGAAAGAAGAAGACCCCGCTCCGACAAACCGAAGTCAAAGGGAAGAAGAAGATGAAGAAACCGTGAGACGGATTGTCAGGATTTTTGATGTGGAGAAACAAAGACTCGACGTATGTTTCTCCCAATGTAATACTAAGACTTGTACGCGCTGTAGGTGAAAGAAAAGAACTTCGTGTCCCATCACCCTCCACTCGCGTACTCGTTTGAAATCCGTCGACACCACCGCTGTTATCGATTCAGGAGCAGCAGGAACATTCATCTCAGAAGAGTTTGTGAAACTCCATCAAATCACACGACGAAAACTCAAAGAACCATTTCGAGTTACAACGGCAGATGGAACTCTCATAAAAGGAGGACCAATCACGCATTACTGCCTCCTAGTGGTCAAGATTGACGATCGAACCATGTATGGAAAATTCAATATCACCAAACTAGGAAGGAGAGATCAAATCCTCCTTGGAATTCCATGGTTACGAGCAATGAACCCAATTATAGATTGGGCTGCTGAAACACTTGTCCTTTCACGGACAGAGAAATCGATGAAATCGAAATCGATTTGGATGAAGACGAAAGAAGAACGGGTTGCCCCGACTTTTCAACCACCATACCAGATGGCAACATTCCCGTCTTCCGAAACCATTCATCGCTTCTCCTATTGATGTTCCTGAAGAACCAGAACCAGAAGTACGAATCCACGTACTACAGAACCCACTCCACGTGTACAACTGCCACGAGCAGTATCACCGATCCCTCGCGCAGAAAAGCGCAAGAATGAATCCGAACCCGAGCATCGGTCGGACAAGAACCTATTGAGCAACGGCCAATAGAAGAACAGAAGCAAGGAAAAGAAAACCAGAAGAAGAACTCCCAGGACGAAGCACCAACGTACCGAAATTATCCAAGTTCTTGTTCCCCCGAAAACCTTTCAGCTTCATTGAAGAAATCCCGATAAAGAAGAACCCGTGCCCTCGTTGATCCCAACTGAGGATGATGACCAATTCGATACCATGAACGATGTCTGGCATGCGCCAGAAGTACGCGAAATTTCCTCTTATGAACTAGGAGATGGAGAATTTCTTGTGGAATACGATACCGATGGATTAGCATGAGGATCATAGAAGAAGTATCCATGGATACACCCTTGACACTGATGGAACTTCTCAACTCGAACAATCCTCCAACTACTCCACAATTCCTCTCCTCCTCCGAAATACAGTAACAAAGCTCAGGAATTCGCCACGGATGAGAAGGAAAAGAAAAAGAAATCCTTCGAAGAATTGGTCCCAGATTATTTGCACGACTTCGCAGACGTCTTTGCTAAAGACGGACTGAACAAACTACCCCCGAACGCCCTGGTATCGATCATCGGATCGACACCAAACCCGGTTTTATCCCTCGTACGTCTAAGGTTTACCCGCTATCGGAAAAGAACGCGCTGCTGTCAAAACGTTTATCGATGAAAACGTTGCGAAAGGTTTATCTCAGAATCGAAGTCACCTCAAGCAGTGGCTTCTTCTTTGTGGGAAAGAAGAGTGGAGAACTGCGTCCCTGTCAAGATTATCGCTACATCAATGATTGGACAGTCAAGAACGCATACCGCTCCACTCCCTATTTCCCTTGTCGCACGTCTTCATAACGCACAGTTCTTTACGAAAATGGATATCCGGTCCGGTTATAACAACATTCGCATCCATCCTGACGATAGGTGGAAAGCTGCTTTTACCACGGAATTTGGCCTCTTTGAACCGAACGTCATGTTCTTTGGCCTCTGCAATTCCCCAGCAACTTTTCAAGCATACATGAATCGCACCTTTCAACAAGAAATCAATGAAGGATGGATGGTTATCTATATGGACGATATCCTGATTTTCTCTACGACAATGGCAGAACACCGTGAACGGACTAGACGAGTTTTGATGAAAATACGAAAAGAACACCTGTTCTTGAAACCGGAGAAATGCACCTTTGATGCAGAAGAAGTGGAATACCTCGGAATGATAATTCGCCCCGGACAAGTTGCTATGGATACCGCCAAGACCAAGGGAATCTCCGAATGGCCAATCCCGAAATCTGTAAAAGATGTTCGGTCATTCCTCGGCTTTTGCAACTTCTACGCACGTTCATTTCCCACTATTCTGACATCGCCGACCCCTTATCGATTTAACAAAGAAAGATAAGGCCTTTGAATGGTCAACCGAATGTATGGACACCTTCGAAGAACTGAAACGACGCTTCACATCCCAACCGGTACTCGTAACCCTGATCCTTCCCGACAATTTGCTATTGCTACCGATGCTTCGCTCGTAGCAACTGGTGGAGTTCTCTTACAGACTGATGAAAATGGTGTTTATCACCCATGTGCATACCTTCACAGTCTTTGAACCCCGCAGAACGCAATTACCAGATCTTTGATCGGGAACTCCTTGCCGTGATCCGGGCATTGAACGAATGGCGTCATTATCTCGAAGGAAACCCCACCCCGTCCTGGTATTCACCGACCACAAGAACTTCTGTACTTTAGAAGTGCACAGAAGCTTACCCGTCGCCAAGCACGTTGGCAATTGATTTTGTCTATTTACGACATCGAACTGCATCACGTTGCAGGTACTAAATTAGCAGTACCTGATGCACTATCCCGCCGGCCTGATTATGACTCTGGCAAAGACGATAACGAGGACCAGACCCTCCTCCCTGACGCTCTATTCGTTCGTCTTATTGACACCGACTTGAAGGATGTGCTGTCATCCTCTGACCCTCTCGACGACCCTGTCTTCAAGACGGCGTCCGATGCCCTTGATGGCGTGTGCCTCCCCTATGAAATCGGCACTCTCTGATTGGAAGATTGAGGAGAACGTCCTCTATTTTAAGAATCGCGCTTATATTCCACCGGCGCATCGCTCCGATATCCTGAAAAGGTATCATGATCATCCTACCGCGGGACACCCCGGTAGATTCAAAACTGAAGAACTCGTCAAACGGAAGCTTGGTGGCCTGCAATGGGCTCTTATATTCGGAAATACGTTGAGGGTTGCGCCCTTTGTCAGCAAATGAAAGCGGATACTCATCCTGTTCGACCCCGCTCACGCCTATTCCTTCTTCGGCTGTTCGCCCGTTCTCCCAGTCTCCGTTGATCTTATCACTGACCTCCCCGTCTCTGGAGGCTTTGACAGTATCATGGTCGTGGTAGACCATGGCCTTAGAAGGGGGTAATTATTATCCCTTGTTTGAAAACCATCACTTCAGAAGGTGTGGCCAAGCTATTTTTAAAACATGTTTACCGACGATTTGGACTCCATGACAAAGTTATCTCGGATCGAGGACCGCAATTCCTATCTCGCTTCTCAAAGGAACTTGCCCGACTTCTCGACTACGTCATCGCTCCATCACGGCTTACCACCCGCAGACTGATGGTCAAACGGAAAGGCTAATCAAGAACTTGAAACATACCTTCGCATTTATTGCCGTAACAACCCTGAAGATTGGGTAGAACACCTACCAATCGCCGAATTCGTCCATAACCACGAAAACATGATGCAAGGAATGCATCACCCTTCTATTAATGATGGGATACGAACCACGCGCTATTCCCCATCTTATCCCGATTCATCCGTCCCCGCAGCAGAAGATCGAGTACGATCTCTGCAGAAGATAAGAGAAGAAGCAATCGCCTGTCATAACATTGCAATGCAGACAATGGCCGAACGATCCCGAGGAGATAAGTACACCCCATGGAAGATCGGAGATAAGGTTTGGCTATCTGCCGCTAATCTTAGACTCAAACTCCCATCAAGGAAACTCGCCCCGAAACGATACGGACCTTTCCCGATCATCGATGTCTTATCTCCCATCACGTTCACACTCAAACTCCCTCCGCAGTGGAAATTCACCCACGTTCCACGCTTCTGTCTTATCATCCTATAGCGAAACAGACGTACACGGCCGAACTTCCCTGAACCACCACCTGACATCATCGAAGAAGAAGAAGAATATGAAATAGAAGCAATCCTTTCTCACAAAGGAACCGGCACTCGCCGACGTTATCTTGTTCCTGGAAAGGATATTCATCGGGAGATAACGAATGGCTCCCAGAAAAGAACTTGAAGAACTCCGCTCGAATCCTGAATGCTTATAAGAAGCAACATGCCCTCTGATTACCTTCAGTCAAATCAACTCGCGTTAAGCACCTGATTAACTACCATCTCGAAATGTCTTTCCCCACTGCTTACATCACACCCGTCATCGCTGCCACCAAGACTCCGACTCTGAAGCTGAACAATATGGAACTCTCACCGCGAAATCGACAACACCTCTTACATCGAAGCCGCCATCCTCTGTGAGGGACATGCCCTCGAAATCGACAGAATCCTCACCGAAAGAGGTGCCTTCCCCGCCTACTCCTCGTTAACATCATCCGCACTGCAGCCCTCATCGAAGCCACGCTAAAGAAACTACAGAATCACACTCCGTCACCGTTTCATTCATCTTCAAAAACGCATTCGTGCTTACGCTATGCTGTTGCTTCCCGATTCCTTTAAGAATGATGTTGAAGAAGCTATTCACATCATTGCCGAACGTCGAGCAGGCGTTGCTCGACCTCCCTCTCCGCAAAGAGATACGCCACTTCCTATCCCAGCACCCACTCTTCGCGCATCTATTCTAGTCTTGATGCCTTTACTGGCCTATACACTGCTGTGCAAGAAATTGGACAACTCACCAACACGGTTGTCGAACCATCCAGCAATCAGTCGCTGAAACCAGAGCGGCAAGAACCTAGTAGAAGAAGCCATCACTGATTACAACAAACGCAAGCTGATCTTGCATCTCCCCGAACCCATCCCCATCGAACACCAACTCACCACCTCCCGCAACGACTTCACTTGATTGCCCTGATTGGCTGTAGAACCTGCACAAAGAACAGTGTGAGGCCGCTAACTACTAGGTATTCCCCACTGAGCTGTAACCTCGGTCCCCGACTTCGCGACCTTCATATACACCCCCAATGTCTATTCCATCATCATTCGGTCCAATGGACCCTGTCTCGCCGTCTTAGTAAAAGATTTCGGCATAACCTCCTCTTCCTCTGACGAACTCCTTGCGGCTGCTGAACGAGCAGTTACCCCGGACCTCCCCATTCGGCATACACGTTATCCCCGCTCAGCAAGCGCAACTTAAGCGAGCCAATACTCTTGCCTTAAAACGTATGAGGAAGAATAAGGGAAAGAAGCGCCAGATCCACTAGCCCTACACCTATCATTTCCCGTCCCCTTACGCAAAGCTCATTCCAACCCTGACGAGAATATGAAGTGCCGCGTCTGTGGATTGCTAGGACATCGTCAAAAGAATTGTGCGGAATATCAGTGCAAGGTTTGCAGATATTGGTCGCCACCCATTATCCTTTACTGTCCTCACCGAGTTGGCCTCCTCCCTTCGAGTTAACTGGAAGGATGAAGGATTCTATGACGCACTTCGTACTTGGGAGAAACAGCTTGACGATGAACGTATTCAGGCAGAAAAGAAGAAGGACTCTAAACGCGCGCTGGTCTTGAAGAAGCCAAGTATATGATGAGCGGATCGTTTGCCTGATGAAGACTACGAGTTCAGCGATGACCCATTTACTATGCGAATCAAAGTGAGTAAAGTCGGTGACTTTACGTGTAAAAAGGGGGTAATGTTACAATCGTACGTGCCCCTATTCATTTTCTTACTTCATTTACTGTGTATATTATGTAACATGATTCTGACTCATATGCTCAACGCATCTGTACTATAGTTGCCTTCCTTCTTTGGATATGCACTTACATTCTCACGACTCTCTGGTCTGTGCGCACATATTGGCCTATTTAAGCACAGTGTACTTGTAGTAGATTCGCTACTTTAATCTTACTGGGTTTTACCTGGAATCTCCTTCGCTTAGGTCTCCAACCTAAGTCGTCTTGAATGTCTCTAAGTCTAAGCACTCCTTAGCCTTAGTCTCTATTCTCGCGGATACCTCTTAGACTTGTCTTTGAGGCTGAACCCTTGATCGTACTCGGAACGCGTTCCTTGTACTTTCACCTTGTTCTCTTTGAAACATTGTAAGAACTCCCAGCAGACCGCCTGTGTCTTTTCACTGTCGCTGGTGACGCCACCCCAGTTCATAACACCCGACCCTAAAAAGTCGCGATCTTTCTTCTCTCCTTTGCTCATTTGAGCGCATTTTCTACCAATAGTCTTTTGTAGTTAGTAGACCTCTACCAGGCCCAGCCTTACATTGCTGCTGCTAGTAGACGGTGGACGAGCAACATTAGGTGTTCGATCCGTGACCTCAGTGCTGGCCCAAGACCCTGCCTGCTGAGCTCTACGATAGTTTCCTTTTTACGATAGTTTTCTCTTCATACGATAGAAGGTGTAGTCTTCTTCGAAGTATTTAGTGGAATTGCCTCGTTGTTCAAGATAGACTGGTCGCTTGTAAGCTTCGGCTGGAAGAGCACCGTGTCCCTCGAGTTTTTCCCACTTGGAAGATCACAAAAACCTTTACTATAGTTTTCTTAGTTAGTAAATAGGGAAGCGCCTAGTTGGGTTGATTAAAGAACCCTTTAGGACCTGAGTATGTGGTAGATCCGATCAGATATCGGGGACCACTCAGTGTTCCATTTACATACTTCTTTTCCCATCTCCTTTTCACCATCTTTCCTATTCGGGTTGACCGTTATGACTAGTCAACCACAGACATCAGTAAATCGGGTTCCAGAATACAACTGGTACTATGTCTGCTCCCACCACTACCATTCACAACGAACAAGCTTTGGCTGAGTATATCGCAAATGCTATCAATGTTGCAATTGCTCCAGTCCAAGAGCAAATTCAAAGACTCAAGAATATGAACGATGTCCTACAAGACCAGAACGAAAAACTCCATGAAGAACTTCGTCAATATAGGGAAAGAATTGATGAGCTGGAAGCAAAACCTACATCAACAGGAGGAGCTCCAAAAATTGCGAAGCCAACAGAGTTCACTGGAGGAAAAGATTCCATCAATGTTGAAACATTCTTGGCACAAGTATCCCTCTACCTCACACAATATCCCAACGCAATGCAACAACAACATCTCAGCTTAATGTTGTCTTATCTGAAGGGAAATGCTGGAAAATGGGCAGAACCTTACGTTAAGACACAAGCTGCAGGAGAATTGGACTTCCAAGACTTCTTAGAAGAGTTCTCACGCATGTTTAAAGATGAGAACAAAGAAGCAAAGGCAATCAGAGAATTAGAGACCCTTAGGCAAGGATCTAGTTCTGTTCCAGAATACGTTGCATCCTTTAAACAAAAGTCGGTATTCACAAACTTCTCTGACTACGACCTCCGCCTCAAACTCCGATCTGGTCTACAAACCCGGATAAAAGAACAACTCGCTCATGTTGCGCTCAAGGACAAAAATACTTTCAATAAATTGGTCGAAAGAGCAGTAGAAATTGGGCAAAACTTTGAAGAGTTGGACGCAGAGAAGAAGCAAAACACCTGGTGGACTCCCAAGTCTAACAGTGGAGTTCCTTCTTCATCAAGGGCTGGACCCAGTAACAGTGACGCTATGGATGTCGACTCCGGAAGGCAAAAGATTGCCCCCAAACCGCAAGGAAAGCCTGGTGCTTTCAAATGTTACAGATGCGGTGGAGAAGGCCATATGGCTAGGAACTGTAAAGAAGCGCCGAAACCAGTGCAAGTGAAGGCATCGTCTGCCGAAGAAGAAACCACGCCTAAATGGTTCAAGGACTGGTTATCCTCCAAAGAAGGCAAGGGTTTTTAGAAGGGTTGAAGTCAGAGTCTGCAGACCTAGACCCGAACAATTGATTCTCTATTCTTTCTAGTTTTTCAGATGTAATGGAAGTGTATATACGATCCAAATCAGAGCATTTTTATATTCCGATTACACTGAAAGGAAAGAACAGACAAGCAGACGTAAAAGCACTTGTGGACTGTGGTGCATCAACATTATTTATAAGCGAAAGATTTGTGAAGAACAATGATGTCCGGTGTCGTAAATTATTGCGTCCCATACCAGTCAAGAACATTGATGGTTCCTCAAATGCCGCCGGAGCTATGACAAGATTCGCTGAAATAGGATTAAAGATTGGGGATCATGAAGAAGACAAAGCAGCTTTCATGGTTACAGATCTAGGAAGCGATGATGTTATTATCGTATAGATTGGCTAAGGTATCATAATCCGGAGATTGATTGGAACGCAGGACGATTTGCTCTTACACGATGCCCAATCAAGTGTGAGACTAAAAAAGAAAAAAGACAAAAAAATAGAGAAAAACGAAAAACCCAAAAACAGGGTGACTTGCCAGATCTGATTCCCACGGAAGAGGAAGATGACGACGAAGGCATGGCGAAGAAGAGGGCGATGGTTGAGGAAATAGAAGATGAAGATAGTCCAAAGAATGAATGGATTAGATATAAAGCTTCTATCGCCACAGAACAAAAAGTAGCAGAGGAAGCTACTAAGAAGAAAAAGTCTGTAGAAGAAATGGTTCCAGACTGGCTTCACGATTACCTGGGTGTATTCTCAGAAGAGGAATCAAAGAGATTTCCTGAAAGAAAGAAATGGGATCATGCGATAGATCTTAAAGATGAGAATGATCTTCCACCGAATGCAAAACCGTATCCTTTATCACCCAAAGAAATGGACACACTGAAAGATTGGTTAAAAGCCGAAACTGCATTAGGACGTATTAGAGATTCACAATCTCCTGTTGCAGCACCTTTCTTCTTTGTGGCCAAAAAAGATGGCAAATTACGACCAGTAATGGACTATAGAAAGCTCAATGAGAAAATGGTTAAAAATGTGTACCCTTTACCGAGATCTCAAGATCTAATTGATGCTTTAACTGGTGCCACAATGTACTCTAAAATGGATGTACGATGGGGATACAATAATATTCGGATGAAAGAAGGAGACAAGTGGAAGGCAGCCTTCAAAACGCCTTTTGGTCACCATGAACCAACCATAATGTATTTCAGGTTGACAAATTCTCCAGCAACTTTCCAGACCATGATGAATGAAATATTTAGAGATCTCATTGATGGAAAGACGGTCGTGGTCTACATCGATGACATCTTGGTCATTACAAATGGAAATAAGGAGCAACACCGAAAAGTCGTATGAGAAGTACTCAAACAATTAAAAGATAACAACCTGTTCTTGAAACCAGAGAAATGTAGTTTCGAACAGTCTAAAGTCGAGTTCTTAGGGTTGATCGTGGAAAAAGGCAATGTATCTATGGACCCTGTGAAAGTAGAAGGAGTATTAAAATGGCCTGTTCCCAAATGCGTAAAAGACATACAAGCATTCATGGGTTTTGCCAACTTCTATCGAAGATTCATATTGGGGTTCTCAGATATAGCCAGACCAATGAATGATTTGCTAAGAAAAGATGTTCCATGGAATTGGACGGAGAAACAACAACATGCATTTGATGAATTGAAGAAACGATTCACAGAAGCTCCGCTCCTAGTAATGCCAGATGTTGAGAAAAAGAAAAGAATAGAGACCGATGCTTCTGATTATGCATCTGGTGCAGTACTTTCTCAACAAATGGAAGATGGACTATGGCATCCTGTCGCTTATTATTCGAAGTCAATGAATGATGCAGAACGAAATTATGACATTCATGACAAAGAATTGTTAGCAATCATTCGAGCGTTAGAAGAGTGGAGGCACTATGTGCAGGGAGCACCTCACCCTGTGGAGATCTGGACCGATCATAAGAATCTCGAGTATTTCATGACGAGTCAAAAATTGACACGAAGGCAAGCCAGATGGAGTCTGTTCCTGGCGGAGTATGAATTTACACTCCAACATAAGCCTGGTGTAGTCAATGATAAGGCCGATCATCTGTCTCAGAGATCAGACCACAGAGGGGGGGTAGAAAATGACAATTCTGATCGCATTTTGCTTAAACCGGAATTTTTCAAAATCAATGCTGCTAAAAGAGGCCAAGTTCTTATAGAAGGAGAAAAATCTCTTCTAAAAAAGATTAGACAAAGTACAGAACGAGAGCCTGAAGTGATGAAAGCGCTAGAAACGCTAAAAGCAGCACCGGTGCAATTGCGTAGAGGAGTCGAAGAATGGAATGTTGAAGATGGATTGGTGTTATTCCGAGGATTGGTCTATGTTCCAAATGATAAAGAAATCCGCCGAGAGATTCTAGAGTTATTCCATGACTCACCACCGGCTGGACATCCTGGACGTGCCAAAACCTTAGAATTGATTTCCAGAAATTATTGGTGGCCAATGATGACAAAGAGTGTTCACGATTATGTGGATGGTTGCGATCATTGCAGACAAACAAAGGTCTATCCTAGTAAACCAATGGGACCTTTACAGCCAAATGAAGTTCCAGAAGGACCTTGGCAAACGATTACATGTGACCTGATTGTGGACCTACCAAAGAGTGAAGGGTGTGCTAGCATTTTTGTTGTCGTTGATCAATTTACGAAACAAGCACACTTTATTCCCACCAAAAAAGAAGTAGACTCGAAGGAAATTGCCGAGCTATTTTAAAAAAATGTATGGAAACATCATGGAACACCAAAGAAAGTGATTTCAGATAGAGGAACACAGTTCTATCGAAATTTATGGGACAAATGTCAAAAAGATTAGGCACAAAATGGTCTGCTTCAACCGCCTATCATCCCCATACGGACGGACAAACAGAACGCGTAAATCAAGAAGTTGGATTCTGATTGACTGGGCGTGGAGGACGGTGTGATCGGATATTTTGTTAACACCTGTATCACCCCCCACCACCTCTCTCCACAGACAAAACATCCCCCCACACCAACCATCCCCACACCCCCCACACCACTCCCCTCGCAACCCACCCCACCCCCCAAAAACCACCATATCGTACTAACATCGATTGGTATATTTATTGTGTGAAATATTACACTGTTTACCTCTTATAGACAAAATGATTGGGTATCTTGGTTGCCGATTGCAGAATTCTCGCATAATAACGCAGTCACAGTCACCGGTCATAGTCCTTTCAAAGTTCTATATGGATATAATCCAGAATTCACGATATCTCCTAATTCCAACTCCCGTATTCCTGTTGCCGATGAAAGAGTGGATCAAATGAAAGAAGCAAGAGATGATGCAAAAATACTTTGAAACTAGTTAATGAACGAATGAAACGGTTCTATGACAAAGGAGTAAAAGACGCACCACAGTATAAAAAGGGAGACAAAGTCTGGCTAGATGCAAAAAAAACATTAAACAATGTTGTCCAAGTCAAAAATTGTCAGATCATCATCTTGGGCCCTTTGAAATACTAGAGAAGATTGGCGAGGTGAACTATAAATTGAAATTACCGGCAAATTATCAGATCCATCCGGTTTTTCACGTTCAATTACTCACTCCATACTATGCATCTCAAATGATCCCTCATTCTCAACCCACCCGACCACCTCCTGACATAGTTGACGATCAGGAAGAATTTGTTGTAGAAGAAGTATTAGATAGCCGATTATTCTGAGGAAAGCTGCAATACCGAGTAAAATGGGAAGGATATCTGATAGAAGAATCGACATGGGAACCAGAAGAAAACGTAAAGAATTCCCCGATTCTTATAGCAGAGTTTCACAAAAAGAATCCCACAGCAGCTAAAACCAAAAGAATTCAAGGTTCTATACTTAATTCGGAAGATTTCAAGAAATGGAGAACACGTAACATCAGACCTTCATACATTCGCGATGACGCTCATCCTAGAGAGGGGGTAATGTCACGAATTCCAAATACAAATCATTATTCTTTTCTCAATTTCCCTAAAGCGTCTAAACCCAGCGCTAAGACAAACACAAACGCCATCGAAATCCCTATAACTGCTTCTATAACCGAACTTCCTGATGAAGATGAAGAGATCTTGTATGATGCTATCAGATAAGATAAGATAAGATAGTGTCACGTGATCTTAGAACCTTCTAGAATATGATGTCATAACAATGTCACAACTATCACATCGTACGATTCTCATTTCTATTTTATGATTGGCTAGTAGTTTCAAACTCAGTTTATATCTCAGTTTCAATATGTGTATATAGTTAGCTAGTTTCGCTGTAGTAGTTCTTTAGTTCAAACCTCTTGTATCTACAATTGTAGCAATCCAAGACGTCCTTGCTCCTCTCTTTTTCTCTGTGACAATCCTAGTTTGAGTCCTAGTCTCTGCCCTAGCGTTAATTCATTTTGTGGGTTGTGACACAAGGAACTCACTATGAGTATTAAGCAGATAACAGGAATGGACGTCCTTGGATTTCAATACCAAGTCCCCTTTCAATAACTAGAGTCTATCAGTCAGTGAAGACCTTAACTCAGTATCGCTATTCAGATGTGTGAGATCAAGTGTCACTGTCAACCTCTAAAGTCTCTCCCACTAAGCTACTCTGGCCTTAGATGGACTAAAGAGACAACACAAATATTAGAAACACAAGGACACTTAGCACCAACAAACTTTGAAAGAGAGAGAGAGACCAGTAATCAAAGAAAAAGAAGAAAAGAGAAAGATTCAAAAGAAACAGAAGCAAGGAAACAGACAACAGAGAAAGAAAAACAGAGAGGAAGATGATGAAAGAAACTAGAATGAATTTGTCAAAGAAAAAAAATTTGTTGTCTTGCTGGTTGTCAGACACAGTGAGCTCAAGGTAGTGCTGTCTCACAGTGTAGACTTCCGATCTTACTGTTGTTGACAATGTTCTTACAGTGTGCTGATAGTGCTGGTCACACTTCACTCTCAGTTATATTTCTAAGGGGGAGAAAATCTTTCATTTATTGACAAAAAGGTGGGTATTATATAGACAAAATGAATGGCTATGCTACTGTTTTCCCACATTTTGTAGGGGTGCTGACCTACCCTATTTATTGAATATTGTCATAGTTGATTTGTAATATGCTCAAGGGTGTGAGAAGAAGTCATGTGGGAAATCAATGGCTATGCATAAATTTGAGATCAGGTGACTATTAGTGGCTATCCTAGGAGGAATATCAATTATGTAATATTTGAAGCATAAATTTGCACTTTTTGTAGATGCATAGAGGTGACGCGAGTGAATCATAGTGTGTTTCTGTTACAGTTGTACGTGCCCCTATTCATTCTCTCTTTGTCTCCTTTACTTGTATATTACATAACGCGACTCTGACTCATATGCTCAACGCATCTGTACTATAGTTGCCTTCCTTCTTTGGATACGCACTTACATTCTCATGACTCTCCTGATCCGTGCGCACATATTGATTTATTTAAGCATGTTGTACTATGCTTGTATACTTTACTTTAATCTTACTGGGTTTTACCTGGAACATCCTTCGCTTAGGTCCCCAACCTAAGTCGTCTTGAATCGTCTCTAAGTCTAAGCACTCCTTAGCCTTAGTCTCTATTCTTGTAGAACCTCTTAGACTTGTCTTTGAGGCTGAACCCTTGATAGTACTCGGAACGTGTTCCTTGTACCTTCACCTTGTCCTCTTCTAGACATTGTAGAACTTCCCAGCAGACCATCTGTGTCTTTTCACTGTCGCTGGTGATGCCACCCCAGTTTATAACAAAAGATTAAAGTCCTACCTGATTGTCGACTATCCAGTCCTCGACCCTGAACCCTGAAACCTGATAAAGCCCTAATGGACAGCAAGACCACGCGTGTAGGCACCGAGAAAGTATAACTCACCAGCCGAATCACCATCATGACGACCACCAAAGAATTTGAATACAAAATTGGTCTCCCAACCGGTTTTGATGGAGATCGTGACAACTCTCTGGAGTTCATCCAATCATGCAATCTATGCTTTGATATTAATGAAAAGCTCTACACCACCGACAAGCAGAAGATCATTTTCATTACATCCTTCATGACCGAGAAGAACGCCAAATCTTGGAAAGAACAATTCCTTGCTCACACCCAGTCAACCAATTCCTCTGGACAAAAGGTTGGTTACAGGACGTTGAAGGATTTTATGAAAAGCTTCAACAAAGCCTTCGAACCAGTGGATATCAGGGGGACCGCATTAACAACGCTCAGGGACCTCAAACAAGGAAGCGGCAATCTTCATACTTATATCGCTGACTTTGAGGCACTTGCAGCTAAGGCCCACATCACCGACGACGCCACAAAGATTCAATTCTTCCAAGACAGCCTCAACCTAGGTATCCTAACCAAGCTTTTCGTGCCAGGAGATGTCTCAGAGATATCCCATAACATTGTATTGCAATGCATTTCCATTGACAACTCCCACCACCGCCTTCTAGCATTACGAGCACATCATGCTCCACAGCAGAAGAAGAAGAACTATGGAAACGTGCGTTACACACCCAATCGTGATTCAAACGCAATGGTCGTAGACCGAATCTCCGATATGGAGAGATCTGAATGTATGAAAAAGGGACAATGCTTCAGATGCAAGAAGACTGGACACCATATTCATAACTGTCCTGAAAGAAAGAAGAAAACTCCACTCTGACAAACCGAAGTCAAAGACAAAGAAGATGAAGAAACCGTAAGGCAGATTATAGAGGATTTTTAAACTGGAGAAACAAGGATTCGACATATGTTTCTCCCAATGTATTACTAAGGCTTGTACGTGCTGTAGGTGAAAGAAAAGAACTTTGTATTCCCATCACCCTTCACTCGCGTACACGCTTAAAATCCGTCGACACCACTGCTGTTATTGATTTGGGCGCAGCAGGAACGTTCATTTCCGAGGAGTTTGTGAAACTTCATCAAATCACACGACGAAAACTCAAAACACCATTTCAAGTTACTATGGTGGATGGAACTCTTATCAAAGGAGGGCCGATCACACACTACTGTCTCCTAGTGGTCAAAATTGACGAATGAACCATGTATGGAAAGTTCAATATCACTAAACTAGGACGAAGAGATCAAATCCTTCTGGGAATTCCGTGGTTATGCGCAATGAACCCGAGTATGGATTGGGCCGCTGAAACACTCATCCTCCTTCAAATGACGAAATCTGACGAAATTGAAATCGACTTAGACACCGATCGAAAAAAGAACGGGCTACCCCTGGCTTTCCATTGCCATCCCAAGAAATGGCAAAATTCACAACTTCCGAGACCCCTCGTCGCCTTTCCTGTTAACATTCCTAATGTTCCAAAAGACCCAGAACCTGAAGTACAAATGCCACGTACTACAAACTCCACTCCCCATGTACAACTGCCACGAGTAGTATCACCGATTTCTTGCACAGAAAAATGCAAGAATGAATCCGAGTCCGAGTATTGGACTGGACCAGAACCTATTAAGCAACGGCCAATAGAAGAACAGAAGTATGGAAAAAGAAAAGCGGAAGAAGAAATCCTCAGACGAGATATGAACGTACCAAAACTATCCAAGTTTTATGTTCCTCCGAAAACTCTTCAACATACTCCTTCAGCTTCAGCTTCAATTGAAGAAATCCCCGATGAAGAAGAACCTGTACCCTCGTTGATCCCAACAGAGGATGATGATCAATTCAACACTATGCAAGATGTCTGGCATGCACCAGAAGTATGTGAAATTTCCTCTTACGAGCTTGGAGATGGAGAATTCCTTGTGGAATATGACACTGACAGAGTTAGCATGAGAATCATTGAAGAAGTATCCATGGATACACCCCTTACACAAGATGGAACTTCTCGACTTGAACAACTCCCCATCTGTTCTACAGTCTCCCTTCCTCCCCTGAAATACAGTAACAAAGCTCAAGAATTCGCCATGGATGAGAAGGAAAAGAAAAAGAAAACCTTCGAAGAATTGGTCCCGGAATATTTGCACGACTTTGCAGACATCTTTGCTAAAGACGGATTAAACAAATTACCTCCCGAATGACCCGGTATTGATCATTGGATTGATACTAAACCCAGTTTTATCCCTCGCACGTCTAAGGTTTACCTGCTATCGGAAAAAGAATGCGCTGCCGTCAAAACGTTTATTGACGAAAACGTTGTGAAAGGCTTCATCTCAGAATCGAAGTCACCCCAAGCTAGTGGTTTCTTCTTTGTGGGAAAGAAGAGTGGAGAATTGCGTCCCTGTCAAGATTATCACTACATCAATGATTGGACAGTCAAGAACGCTTATCTGCTCCCACTCCCTATTTCCCTCATTGCATGCCTTCACAATGCACAGTTCTTTATGAAAATGGATATTCGGTCCGGTTATAATAATATTCGCATCCATCCCAATGATCGCTGGAAAGCAGCATTTACCATGGAATTTGGCCTCTTCGAACCAAACGTCATGTTCTTTGGCCTCTGTAATTCCCCAGCAACTTTCCAAGCATACATGAATCGTACCTTCCAACAGGAAATCAATGAAGGATGGATGGTTATCTACATGGACGATATCCTGATTTTCTCTACAACAATGGCAGAACACCACGAACAAACCAGATGGGTTTTGATGAAAATATGAAAGGAACATTTGTTCCTGAAACTGGAGAAAGGCACCTTTGATGCAGAAGAAGTGGAATACCTCGGAATGATAATTCGCCCCGGACAAGTTGCTATGGATACCACCAAAACCAAGGGAATCGCTGAATGGCCAACACCGAAATCTGTAAAAGAAGTCCAGTCATTCCTCAGTTTTTGCAACTTTCACTGCACGTTCATTTCCCACTACTCTGACATCGCCTGACCCCTTATCGAATTAACAAAGAAAGATAAAGCCTTTGATTGGTCAACCGAATGTATAGACACCTTCGAAGAACTGAAACGATGCTTTACATCCCAACCGGTACTCCATAACCCTGATCCTTCCCGACAATTTGCTATTGCTACCGACGCTTCGCTTGTAGCAACTGGCGGAGTTCTCTTGCAGACCGATGAGAATGGTGTTTATCACCCATGCGCATATCTCTCACAGTCTTTGAACCCTGCAGAACGCAATTACCAGATCTTTGATCGGGAACTCCTTGCCGTGATCTGGGCATTGAATGAATGACGTCATTATCTTGAAGGAAACCCGCACCCCGTTCTGGTATTCACTGACCACAAGAATCTTCTGTACTTTAGAAGTGCACAGAAGCTTACCCGTCGCCAAGCACGTTGGCAACTGATTTTGTCTATTTACGACATTGAACTGCATCATGTTGCAGGTACTAAATTGGCAGTACCTGATGCACTATCTCGCTGACCCGACTA
The DNA here is from genome assembly GCA_016800925.1 of Suillus spraguei. NCBI lineage: Eukaryota > Fungi > Basidiomycota > Agaricomycetes > Boletales > Suillaceae > Suillus > Suillus spraguei. The sequence goes on from JABCPU010000135.1 coordinate 45,068, forward strand.
CGACTCCGGCAAAGACAATAACGAGGACCAGACTCTCCTCCCTGACGCTCTATTCGTTCGTCTTATTGACACCGACCTGAAGGATGTTTTATCATCCTCTGACCCCCTCAACGACCCTGTCTTCAAGACCGCGTCCGGCGCCCTTGATGGCGTGTGTCTTCCCCCTATGAAGTTGGCACTCTCTGATTGGAAAATTGAGGAGAACGTCCTCTATTTTAAGAACTGTGCCTACGTTCCACCAGCACATTGTCCCGATATCCTGAAAAGGTATCATGATCATCCCACTGCGGGACATCCCGGTAGATTCAAAACTGAAGAACTCATCAAACGAGAAGCCTGGTGGCCCGCTATGGGCTCTTATATTTGGAAATATGTAGAGGGTTGTGCCCTTTGTCAGCAAATGAAAGCGGATATGCATCCTGTTCGACCTCCACTTGCCCCAATCCCCTCATCTGTGACTCGACCTTTTTCTCAGGTCTCTGTCGATCTTATCACTGACCTCCCTGTCTCTGGGGGCTTTGATAGTATCATGGTCATGGTAGACCATGGCCTTATGAAGGGGGTAATTATTATCCCTTGTCTGAAAATCGTTACTTCCAAAGGCATTGCCAAACTATTCTTGAAACACATCTATCGTCGATTTGGACTCCATGACAAAGTCATCTCAGATCGAGGCCCGCAATTCCTATCTCGCTTCTCCAAGGAGCTTGCCCGACTTCTTGACTACGTCATTGCCCCATCTACGGCTTATCACCCTCAGACTGATGGTCAAACCGAGAGGCTCAATCAAGAGCTAGAAATGTACCTACACATCTATTGCCGCAATAACCCTGAAGATTGGGTAGAACACTTACCAATCGCCGAATTTGTCCACAACCATCGAAAACATGATGCAAGGAATGCATCACCTTTCTATCTAATGATGGGATACGAACCATGCACTATCCCTCACCTGATCCCTGATTCATCTGTCCCTGCAGCAGAAGATTGAGTATGATCCCTGCAGAAGATAAGAGAAGAAGCAATTGCCTGCCATAACCTTGCGATGCAAACAATGGTCGAACGATCCCGAGGAGAAAAGTACACCCCATGGAAGATTGAAGATAAGGTCTGGCTATCTGCTGCTAATCTTAGACTCAAACTCCCATCGCAGAAACTTGCACCGAAACGATACAGACCTTTCCCGATCATCGATGTCTTATCGCCCATCACATTTATGCTCAAACTCCCTCCACAATGGAAAATTCACCCCACTTTTCATGCTTCCGTCTTATTGTCCTATAGCGAAACAGACGTACACGGCCCGAACTTCCCTGAACCACCACCTGATATTATTGAAGAAGAAGAAGAATATGAAGTAGAAGCAATTCTTTCCCACAAAGGAACCGGCATTTGCCAACGCTATCTTGTTTCCTGGAAAGGATATTCATCGGGAGATAATGAGTGGCTCCCAGAAAAGAACTTGAAGAACTCCGCTCGAATCCTGAATGCTTATAAGAAGCAACACTCCCTCTGATTATTCTTCAGTCAATCAAATCACACAAGCACTTGATCAACTAACACCTTTCAAAATGTCCTTTCCCACTGCATACATCACCCCCATCACTATTGCCAACAATGACTCTGATTCCAATGCAGAAAACTATGGAACCTTGCCACCGAAATCGACAACACCTCCTATATTGAAGCCACCCTTCTATGCGAAGGACATGCTCTCGAAATTGAGAGAATCCTTACCAAAAGAGGTGCCTTCCCAGCTTTACTTCTTGTCAACATCATCCGCACCACCACCCTTATCGAAACTACCATCAATGAAACTACAGAAATCACGTATCGCCAGCGCATCTAACATCTACAGAAACGCATTCATTCTTATGCTATGCTGTTGCTTCCCCGTTCTTTTAAGAGCGATGTTGAAGAAGCTATTCACATCGTGGCCGAATGCCGAGCAGGTGTTGCTTGACCTCCCTCTCCGCAAAGAAATACGGATCCACTTCCAGTCCCTTCACCCCCTCCTTCACGCATTTATTCTAATATTGATGCCTTTGCTGGCTTATATACTGCTGTCCAGGAGATTGGACAGCTCACCAACGCAGTCGTCAAAACTATCCAGCAATCAGTTGCTGAAACAAGAACGGCCAGAAATTTAGTCGAAGAAGCTATTGTTGATCTACAGCAAACTCAAATGAACCTCGCTTCCCCACGAACTCCATCCCCCGTTGAGCGACCAACTTCATCACCCCCTGTCATAGTTTCCCACGATCACCCTGCATGGTTGTACGAACCTTGTACGGACGAGCAGTGTGAAGCTGCGAAAATATTAGGAGTTCCTGTCTGTTAAGACCGTACTCAAGGGTAGAGAGATCCGAAGGGCTTTGGCCTCAGTTCATGCACTGTGCCCCTTTCTTGAGTAATGCCCCTTATTTCAGGGAGGAGTTATTCGTCTGAAGACCCGGAAGGAGTTGCGTGATGGATCCGGGTGTCCAAAGGTATCGGATATGATACGTCTGAAGGTTATTCGGAACGTAAGAGGAGGACAGAGATTAAGGCTAGCTTCGGAACGAGTTCCTAACTAGAAACTAACAGAGGTAGACTATCCGAAGATAGAGTCGGAGATATAGACTATAGGAATCAATCCTAAGTCTCGGAAGGTGACTTAAAGCGGAAAGTGGCTTAAGTCCGGAGGAAACAGAATGAGTAGAATCTAAGTCGAACTAAGGTTCTATGGAGATCTACAAGTGGTTTATATACTGTAAGTATCTAAGACGGATAATCAGCAAGTCCGGGACCGAGGGCTATGTACGAAGTGTAATGGAAGTCTATTAGTTAATGCACAGTGGATCAGTAAGCATGAATCGGAAATGAACACAGGAAATGGATCAGTAACACAGGACGGAAATATAAACAGCCGAAGTACCGGAAACAGGAGGAATGATGAAAGGAGATAGACGTAGATATACACTAGGGAGTTAAGGTGCGAGAAGTGAGCACATTCGGATGGGTGGTCCGGACAGGATCTGTGGACCGGACGGATATGGAATCGATCGAATCTGATCGGATATGGTCGGATCTGAGATTAGAAGTATGGTATATGACACTGTCACTGAGTTGGTGGCACTCGGTCCTCAACTTCGTGACCTCCATATTCATCCTCCCATGTCCATCCCAGCATCATTTGGTCCAATGGACCCTGTTTCGCCAGTTGTAGTAAAGGACTTCGGCATAACATCCTCTTCCTCCTCTGATGAACTCCTCACAGTTGCTGAACAAGCAACTACTCCTGATCTCCCAACGTCAGCATACACTCTTACCACTAAACAGCAGGTGCAGCTCAGATGTGACAATGCCTTTGCTTTAAGTTGTATGGTGTGACGGAAGGGAAAGAAACGCGCCAGATCCACTAGTCCCAAACCTATTATTTTGCCATCGCCATTACGCATGTCTACCTCCAACACTGATGAAAATATGAAATGTCGATTCTGTGGCATCATAGGACATCGGCAAAAGAATTGCTCCGAATACCAGTGCCAAATTTGTCTGTGACACACCCCTACCCATCTATCTATCTACTGCCCTCAGCGTCTTGGAGATCCCCCATTTACGCTTACTTGGAAGGACGATGATGCACTTCGTAGGTGGGAGCAGTATCTTATTAATCGTCGACGAAGAAAGGCAGGTCGACGAGCGAGGACTATAGCAGAAGAAGAAGTGGCTTATATGCTAGGGGGAAGCACTGCTGATGAAGATATCACTAACTATGATGACTATGATCCCATCTATGACGCCAATAGCGATATATGAAAGTCAGTGACTTTCCATGTAACAAGGGGGTAATGTTACAGTCATACATGCCCCTATTCATTCTCTCTTTGTCTCCTTTACTTGTATATTACATAACGTGACTCTGACTCATATGCTCAACGCATCTGTACTATAGTTGCCTTCCTTCTTTGGATACGCACTTACATTCTCATGACTCTCCTGATCCGTGTGCACATATTGATTTATTTAAGCATGTTGTACTATGCTTGTATACTTTACTTTAATCTTACTGGGTTTTACCTGGAACATCCTTCACTTAGGTCCCCAACCTAAGTCGTCTTGAATCATCTCTAAGTCTAAGCACTCCTTAGCCTTAGTCTCTATTCTTGTAGAACCTCTTAGACTTGTCTTTGAGGCTGAACCCTTGATAGTGTTATGAACTGGAGTGGTGTCACCAGCGACAGTGACAAGACACAGACGGTCTGCTGGGAGGTTCTACAATGTCCAGGAGAGGACAAGGTGAAAGTACAAGGAACACGTTCTGAGTACGATCAAGGGTTCGGCCTCAAAGACAAGTCTAAGAGGTTCTGCGAGAATAGAGACTAAGACTAAGGAGTGCTTAGACTTAGAGACGATTCAAGACGACTTAGGTTGGAGACCTAAGTGAAGGATATTCCAGGTAAAACCCAGTAAGATTAAAGTAAAGTATACAAGTGTAATACAATGTGCTTAAATAGGCCAATATGTGCGCACGGACCAAGAGAGACGTGGGAACGTGAGTGCGTATCCAAAGAAGGAAGGCAACTATAGTACAGATGCGTTAGCATATGAATCAGAGTCATGTTACGTAATGTACAACGTAAAGGAGGAAGAAAATGAATAGGGGCACATACGATTGTAACAGATAGTACTCGGAACGCGTTCCTTGTACCTTCACCTTGTCCTCTTCTAGACATTGTAGAACTTCCCAGCAGACCATCTGTGTCTTTTCACTGTCGCTGGTGATGCCACTCCAGTTCATAACAGTTTCATGAGTTTCTCTGCAGGGTAACTCTATGTAATTATTTTGCTGGGGTCACCTGACATCTGTGGGAATATTATGAAGTAGTTTCTGTAGCCAAAAATACATAAGCACACTCATGAAAAATGAATTAGAAATAATAAGTAAACTTTCATGAGCAAAAAGAAACTTTCGATTCTGCATCATGGATTGATTTCAGAATAGAGGAACACTAAGCTATTATAGTCCTGGTACTATTTGTCAGCTGCAGTAGTGCTTAGTCAGCCATGCACCAGACCAGTTTGGTGCGTGTCATCGGGTTCACCATGTACTGAGCAGTATGACAATCAATATAAGCAACAATATTAATAATTGGTCCCGGCGCTGTACTGCGTACATGGTACATAGATAGGAAATTGACCACCTAAATCTTGCAATGAATACAAATCATTGGGCTTTGATGGTCCATGCACTACGCACATCACTAACACCCACTTCCTAGCCAAATAAACTTCATTCTTTTTTTCATTTCACTTGCCCGTCAAGTCATCAATGCACAAGGTACAACATCTCAGACAAAAAGTGTGTGTTAACGAAATATCTGCATAATTGTTATGTCACTTGCCATGAATATGTAATAGATGGCACCGCCAAAGTGGGCTACCAACAAGGAAGAGAAATTCTTTCAGTTGCACTCTGCCAAATACCAAGTGTGTCAAGCAAAACGCAACTATACTGGATTTTGGGAGCCAGTGTTTGAGGAGTGGTTTTTGATATTCCTGGTGTAATGAACATATTGGTGCTGGGCTTAAAACCCCATCTTTTGACACTCGTCTCATGTCTACAGGAGTTACCACTTGTCCATGGCCATCTTACCCCTTTAGCATTACCAGCAGCATCCCACATTTACCGCACACCGTACCAACTACTGCACCTCGTTCCATGTACCGATGTCCTTTCATGTCCTTGCTGCATCCGCATAGCTCCATTTGGTGCGTCGTTTGTTTTATGTTCATTATCACTGATTCCATGGCAAGCCTTATTATATGTTGCCTCATGCCGCAGCACCTCACACTACATTTACATATGGCAGTTACTACAGTTGAGCACTACTGATCTCGCATAGAGCATTCCGAGTACATATGATTTAGGATATAAGCACTGCATACCCCGCACGATACAGTACCTGATTTTACACCATTGCACATACTATAGGTCAGGATTATTGTCTAGCTCTGGATCTACCGAGTAGTGGACATAGTCTTTAAAGTTCCTTATTGCTCGTTAATCTATCACGCTTGTTCTCCGTTACCGCTGGCATACTGCTGGACTCATGACTGTTATTTTGACTGAACTTCTCACGCACCACTACTTTACTGCTGAAAGTACTGCGGCTTTCTTTACTATTTCTTTGCACCGCTCGCAACCTTACCGCTACTGCTGATATTATCGCTCGACATCGCTCACTCAATGCAACTGTTTCTGACTGTATCTCGACCACAGTAGCACCGCTACTTACGATGCTAGTTCCGGCGGCATCATCGCTGACCACAGCAACTTACCACTGACCATGACGCTTCTTTCGCACATAAGTTAGACTCGAACTTGACCATACTGATAGGCATCCCCCTTTAGGGTCGAACGCTCTTGTTCTCACAAGTGAAGCAGACTAAATGGAGTGCAAGACTCGCATACTAACTTAGGAGGTAGTTTATCTACAGCCCAGGTTAGGTTATATCTTTACACCGGAATGGCTTCATGTCTTTAAGGATGTCCCTCTTGATGTTGAATTGACCGTTGAGCAAAAGACCAAGGTAGGCAAGGCCGTCGAGCACTGTCAACAGGTACGTCACCATGGTTCATAAGTCAAAGCAAGCGCTTAAGAAAATGTTAACTCAATCAGCAAATCATGAATAAATTCAAAAATGACATGGGCTCATCTAAAGTCAACTGTCGGACCAAAAATCACAATGTTAAAATGATGACTGCGATGACCGCAGACGTACCCACAGCAAGCACATCCCTGACACTGGCTGTAACCAATAAAAGAGTATGGTTGCCCAGATGATGAGCAGTGCGAGGCATGTTCGTGGTCCGCAGGCAACGGAGGTGTTCTTGAAGCTTTTCTTTGATGACACGATCAAACCCACTCTTCATCTTGCCTTTGAGACAGCAAAAACCGAAGCTGTGGCAAAGGCTGCAGCTGAGAATACAAAGGCCAAGATGCCATCAAGTATAGCCATTATCAGGAAGCAAACCAGCCTGCTGTATCACTCAGCATCCGATGAGGTCAAACAACAGGTAGTGGAGTTCATGGAAGAAACCAAGAAGAAGAAGAAGAAGAAAGAGTGGGAAGAAGCGAAGGGCATGGGGGTAGTCGACCATCAAGTGTCAGTTGCATCTACATATCTGAACAAATACAAGTGCTCACCTGTAACTTGCATCTACAGATACATCGATAGACTACCTGGTGTCCTCACTGAGTTCTTCAACAAGCTTCAGAGACTCACCGGTCTTGTTTTCACAGTTCTTGTGGGTGGCCCAACGCCAGCAATGGGTGGGCAGATTGATGTCCTGAGCTTCCATGTTGGCGCAACTGAAATTGGGAATCAGTTCGACCTCGCATATCCTGAATTTAACTCAGGGATCACATGGCCATGGAAAGACTTCGTCAAGCGTGTGTTTCATAAGTCTGTAAAACCAAAACTTGGAATGTATCTGATTTGGAGCTTGATAGCGGTCGCAGCGGCGAAGGAAGAAGGAAGTGTTTGGGGTGCGAGTCGACAAACGATGCTAGAGCCTGAGCTATGGAAAGAAAGCTCTGATGGACATACGCCTGATACATCTAATGGTGCCTTTGGAAATATCCCACGTGACACTTCAACAATATCCCACGTGACACTTCAACAATGGCGTCATCCTCGGATTTATTATTTCCTGATATATCCGAACTGCCGCTTATATCCTTTTTTGATGACAACAAGGACCTCACTTTAAAGGTGTTCCCCTCATATCCTTCGCATTCGATTGCTGCTTCTCCGACGGACTCAGGCCCTGACGATGTCTCTACGCTGTCCATGGAAGGATACCACAAGTTCTTGAGAACATACGTGGCTCCTCAGGCAATGCCAGCTTTGCAATCGCCACTATATCCCACACATGGACCTACCCTACCGTCTACCCCTCCCACGCCAAAGCCACTTACACCTGAGGTCACCACACCGGCAAATCATGCTATCGCAGCACAACAGGGTCCTTCACCTTCGCCTCTTTGCCAAGTCACCACAGGCCCAAGCGATACACCTTCTCAGTCTGAGATACAAGGCACGCAGCCATCCAGCGCAATTATACATGGACCCACCCTACCTTCTACCCCTCCTATGCCAAAGCCACTTACACCTGATGTCACCACACTCACAGAGGACAGTCTTGCTGGTTCCCATCCACCGCCTCTGTCCGAGTCTACCTCTACAGAGGCTATACCCGCGATGACGGATCTCATCACAGAGGACAGTCCTGCTGATTCCCATCCGCTGCAGCCTCTCTCCAAATCTACCTCCGCAGAGGCTGCACCCTTCGAGTCTGCCTCCGCAGAGGCTGTACCCTCCGAGTTTACCTCTGCAGAGGCCGCACCATCTGGCATAGCGACCGTGCCATTGATTGGCAGTCGTAGCAAACGAGTCCAGCAGATTTTCAAGTGCAATGAAATCACAACTCGATTGGGTCAGAGAACACCAGCTCTAAAAAACGGGGGAGTTCTGGTGTTAACGGTGTGTACAGGAAGTAAGTCGTACTCAGTGCTCTCAAACCTTCACATGTTTGACAACTCATTACCTTCATGCATGAAGCAAAAAATGCCTAAGTCGTCACATACAGTTCGCTTCACTTCGATTGTACAATGCTCTTGAGTATCTCATTAATAATGTATCTACGAAAGTTTGCAATTACATTCACGCTCTAATATATTCCGCATGTGGTCTGAAAAGCTTCGTATTGATGAGCATTAAGACTATCTAAACAAGGACACCCCTTCGGTCGGCTCTACGACAATACAGTGTTGGCAGTAACCACTCAGGAAATACTATATTAGCATCATCTACAAATAGACAGTGTCTTTTCGCGCTCTCACTCTCAACAACGCTGTGCGCAATAGACCGTAAGCGAAGGGATCAGTCCGGAGGTCGAGTACAGTCTGACATCCGTTAAATGTAGTTGCATATGCGGGTCGCAGAGGAACTGTCTTCGATTCATTGTCCATAACGAACGGTTTGAGTGGAATGCGGGGGATGCAGTGGCTTTCAAATGTATTGACTTTGAGGAAGCGACAATGCAGCGCGACGACGCGCGCGCGCACGTTGCTTATTAAGGGTCCTGGGAGCACCGTTTGATTTGAAGGCAAAAGCTTAGGATAGATACATAGTCCTCCCGGTAACCGAGGGAGATCAGCCAGATACATCTCGAGAAGGATGGATACATACTAAGTAGTAGCCCTGGAAGTGCCCACGCTAGCATGATTCACTGAACGGATACATCATTATGATATGTAGTAAGGGACGGAGTAAAGGGAGATCAGCCAGATACATCTCGAGAAGGATGGATACATACTAGTAGCCCCAGAAGTGCCCGCGCTGGCATGATCCACTGAATGGATCATCAGTATGATAGTAGGATAACAGCAACAGGTGAGTCAAGACCGATGTATCAGATACATGACCTAAATGAGTAAAGAAGCGGCATGGAGGATCCCATGGATACATCCCTGCAGTAGCTGAAAACACCAAGGTCATTCACCCCATTTTTGTACCCGATTTTTCTCGGTCATTACAGTATATTAGATGTATCATTATGACAGTATAGACTGGGAACTTCAAGCTAACGAGCCTATAGGTTGTCAGGTTAAGGTTGTGGGAAAACAGAGCGGGGCCGGCAGCCAGACTCGGAGGGAGTTGTGTACTTGCTTAAAACGAACTTTTTTGGTACTAAGGCTTTCAGGGAAGTCACTCGTACGTTCACTAACACTGGGTGCATATCGTCATATATGAGAATTAAGTTAAGAGATAACGACGCACGCGCCAGTTCCCGACTCCTCTCATGTGTTGATTTAAAGGTAAAACAAGCGTGGACTTCTCCTGTACGAGGGTCAATGAAATATAGGTCTGTTTATCGATTTCCCCGTTTATGAACGATTCGTCATTATCTCTTCATGTGCCAATATCATAAACTCTAAGGCCCAGATATCGGCAGTTTCTCGTCAGACAGCATGATCATGTGACAAAACTGCTAGCGACCGTTCAAAGAGGCGACAAAGTCTACACGAGGAGCGAGTGTGGCAATGAAAGCTTCAGATGTAATGAAGCTGTGGGATCTGATGGACGTGGCTTGTTCCTGCTACATTTGAGGTGCAGGAAGGGTTTGCCCCCCCCCCCCCCCCCCCCCAACAACTCCTTACTGTGGCTTCAATAGAAAAGCAGATACCAATTATCGATCGCTGCATTTCAGAAACGTTGCACATGCTTTTCAAAGGACCTTTTCCACAAAAAAATATAGGAGATGACATTTTCGTGGATCAGAAATGTGTCCCACATGGAACCTACGTCATGTTCCCAACCGCCGATATTCACGACAATCAAGTTGTTTCTATCGGGAGCCAGATGAATTCAACCCTGAGAACTTCTCTGCTAATGCAGTTCACGAGATTGGGTGGGACACCGCCGGTCGTCGTGTGTCCTGGAAAAAGAGCCAAACAAATTACCATGAAGATTATCGTGAGGGTCGAAGAGTTCCAGAGTAGCTCACAGATACGTTGTTTAGGGTGCGTTAGGCTGATGGAGCTGTGACTCTTTGCTATGATGTACGACACTAGAAAGTTATCACATTGTTACTGTTATATTTGGCGCAATCGAGGAATACATGTCTTATCAAGCATCCTGGGAAGACTCACAAAGTCTCTGAAGACACCAAAGTCGCCCGAACCAATGGCTATATCTCTTGAACCAATGGTCATATCATTGTGCGTCGCTCTTTGAACGAAGCCATTGCGCATGTGTCAGGCACGCAGAAATACCCATACCAGCGAGGTGCAGGGTCATACGTCGCATCGCATAGCGCGATATCGTAGTCCAGTAGCATTTGTACTATTATAGACTTTATAATCCGAATAGCAATATGACGACCTGGACTATATTCAAGTGGTTAGGATGAGATATGGAAATAAATTATTACGAAGGGTGCCTACCAAACGACTCTTCCGTATCCGAAAAATAGATATTCTGGAGAAACGGATGCAAGGTAACAGGTCTTCGTATGAGAATTTTGTACAAAGCGAGTCGCATCGAATGTCGTTGGGTCCTGGTAGAATTTTGAGCTCTGGTGGATGAATTTGGTTGGGATTGAAACGGTGGATCCTTTGGGTACGGTGATACCGTTTGGGAGGGTGGTATCAGCCTTAGCAATCCTAGTGATGTGAACTAAGGGTATCAGGACAGCGTAATTTGCACAAGCATGATGTCTTACATGTACCAAAATCCATGAGTCTCCAAGACTCTTTCATAAAGGAGTCAAGTAAAGGAAGTTCATTTAATGTCTCTGCTGTTACGAGCCCGTCTTTCATGACAGTCCGTACTTCAGACTGGATATTCTCCAGACATTGCGGTCTGGTCAACAAATCGATAACAGTCTGTGTCGCCGCCTTACAAGGAATATCAGTAGACGTTTCAAATTACCAGTGCAACATACCATCGTGGTAGTGAAGACACCCGCCAAATTAAGCAATACCATGTGCGCTGCAAGAACCTCTTCATCGTCTGCTAGTACTCCCTCTCGGACGGCCCACGATAGAGCGTCGGACTGAATTCATTTGTTTATCATGATCAAAATTGCTCAGAAAATACATACTAAGTGTGAATCCCAAGGCCCATCCGAGTTTTTCACGGTCGCCTTTCTGCTTCTAATCTCGTCGACGATCATGGCCTGAGCCCCTGAGCAAGCGGGAAGACCCTGGCTGAACAGTTTATGGACGATGCTACGAGTATCTTGAGCACACCTTCAAAATCAAAGAGCAGTACTCACTGTCTGAAGCGTTGCGGAACGCCTTTCAACAACGATCCTGTGATAAAAACCTTAGGAAGACCTCGCAGCATTTTCTTGCGGTAGTTGGGATCTCCAGCTGTTCGGCAACATGAATAACAAGACCGAGATGAGTGGAGTGGCATACCAAGATTCTGTCCAACAATGAGGGTGTTGACGGCCCGAAAAACGGCCTGGGACATAGCTTCCGTAACGTTAACTCTACCTATAATCTGTGTAACTTCCACGAGTTGTCATGTTGGAGAGACCTACCAGATCCGTCTCTACATGCGCTTTGCAACGACACTTCTATCTCGGATATAACTTGAGGAAGATGGTTGTCCAATTCTGACATCATCTGTCGAATATATGGTCGATGCATATCAGCGCTGTGCAAGGAAGGATGAATGGTGAACCCAATCTGGCAAAGCTAACATATTTGACAGTAAGTTGTTGCTTCACAGAGAAATTTGATATTTACTTCTGCAACAAATGGCAAGAACGGGAAAAACTTGGAACCCAAGATGGCCATGATAGACTCCTGGCCGATTGCGACGATTCTCCACTCCCCGATTAGCCGTAGTTGAAATACGTCATGAAGTCCGCGGAACTAAACCTATTAATTGCGCAAGAGACTACATTCATTTTGTGACATACATGGTTATATGATTCTTGCAGTGTCCGTGGGGCCCGTGCAAGAAAGGTAATGCAGGACAATATCGATAGTAACGGGTCCTTTGTGCCTACAATAGGTAGACCTGGCTGTTCAAGAGTGAGTGTGAGCTGACGATAATGATTCATGTGACATACCAAAGGCTTGGCAGCACATATTCTGCAGAGGTATACTGCAACGCAGGTGAAAGCCAGGAGACCAATGTATGCCCCCATGTCGTCAGGCGAGTAAAAGTGAGCGAAATGAAAAAAAATGAAAATGTCATTGTAATTCGTGAGTGTGAGTGTGTCATATATACACTCGCGAAGCGAAAATGGCGCGGGTCAAGGTTGTCTCAGAGAATCCTGTGATCATGTTCATCATATTACGATATGCATTGGCTTATAGTCTCCTATAGTGGGAAGCCGGTTACTTATTTTTATAACCTTGAATAATCTCCGCCCCGTAGGGTTGGCTGTATTTGAAATCCTCTCACACACTACCCGCTAAGAGGAAGTGGCATGTGCATCATGCTACCGAACTACATCATGGGCCTGAGTCATGGAGGCACTGCTAATAACGTTATACTTACGAACAGTAGTGTGATCCAGATAAATACTGACATAAATCACTTTGGACTGGGCATACATACGAAAATCCTCCTTGATCAGCACTCGCTTAACTTGTAAATGACTCTACTATTGACAATCATCCTTCTCATCTTGCCGGTAATCTTATTCCTGTACTTCGGCCATGGAATAGACCATCATGAACGTTCGCATATCCCCAGGAAACCGGGTATATGGTACATTGGAAGTGCTGGCTTTTTTATACATCCATACCGATTTTTGAAAGATTCAATGACATGGGCGGAGGACTCCATTTTTTCCTTTCGCATTCTAGGTGTGAGTGTTCCTACTAAGCACCCGTCATGGCTGCTGGTTTATGACACCATGACCATCAGAACACGGTCGTGGTATTACGCGGAATTTCGGGGAGAGATGCATTCTTCACACGAGGTTTGCCTGTTTGTGTTCGGTTGATCAAATCGTGGAATGAATGATCGTCTTTACAGGGCTGGACTTTATGGCCGGATATAGATTATTGGAAAGTGCCATCCGAATCACTTGTTCAATTTCGTGCTTACAGAACTTCAAACAGAATTCGGAGCTTGATGGTATTGCTCGTACAGTTAATGCATTTGGAGACTTGAGAAGCATGATGTCAAAATTCTTTGGCTCCAATGCATTAGAACGTTGTAAGTTGCAGGTCTGTAAAGTCGAGTATCGTTCGCTAAATTTCAAATACGCCTAGTATCTCCATTACTGGTCAAAGACACTTTGCGAGTGCTTGAAAAGTGGGGAGATGATGGAGCGAACGATCCTTTCACGAACCTCAACGAGGTAGCTTCACCATTCTCTGTTAAATGGCGCAGGTAATTGAAACATCGCAGATCGTTTTTACTTTGGCAGCAAGACTTACGGTATGCCGCGAGTTCTCCGAAGATCCAAGGAAAATTCAAGCCTTGATTAGTATTTTCGAGCGGCTTGACGCTGGCTCGTCTCATACATCCATCTTATTTCCCTGGTTCCCAACTCCAGCTAGACTGAAGAAGCTGGTCGCTGGAGTGCAGTTATACCGCATGATTTCTGCGGTTGTTCTCTCCAGAAAAGAGAACGGGTATCGTGAAGATGACCCACTACAGGCCATGATGGATAAAGGACTCTCCCTCACTGAGACGACCGCGGTGAGTGGCCAATATTTTGTGAAGCGTCAACCCACAATATAACATGTTTTATCATAGTTACTTGCTATGCTGTTTGTTGGTGCCACAACCAACACCGGAAATGTAGTCACTTGGATCCTCATTTATTTGGAGGCCAACCCGAAATGGAAGTCACTCGTCCAAAACGAAGCCAGGCAGTTGTATGAGGATTCGCAGACCTTGGGACCCTACCACGATACTCCCCAACAACTCCTTACTATGACTTCCATAGAAAAGCAGACGCCGATCATCGATTGCTGCATTTCAGAAACACTACGCATGCTTTTTTCATGTCCTTTTCTACGAAAAAATGTAGGAGACGACATTTTCGTGGATCAAAAATGCGTCCCGCATGGAGTCTACGTCATGTTCCCAACTGCCGACCTTCACGGTAATTCTTGTTTCTATCCGGAGCCGAATAAATTCAACCCTGAGAACTTCTCGGCTGATGCGGTTCACAAGCGACAACAGTATGGAACGACATTCTTGGGGTGGGGCGCGGGTCGTCACGTGTGTCCTGGAAGAAGAGCCGCACAAATTATCATAAAGATTATCGTTATCCTCATTTTATCGAAATTTGACATACATATTCTAGATGATGGGGGAAAACCTGTTCAAAAAGTTCCAGAGCAGCTCGAGGATACATTGTTTAGGGTACTTCGGGCTAAGGAAGCTATGACCCTTTGCTATGACGTACGGCACTAGAAAGTTATCACATTGTTATCGTTGTACTTGGCGCAACCGAAAAATACATGTCCAGATGTAGGTGCGACTCAGCTTCTCCAGAATAAGAAGATCACCAACGGATGGTAAAATCCATAGTGAGCCTGACAAGGTCTCAGAGGCTTGTATAGCCGATGAAACGAGAACAATAAACGCGCTAATAAAAGAGGGTCTTACGTAGGAGTAAGTACACAATGTGTCCCCAGTTCTTATGCGACAGGTGCGGTAGATAATGTAGCGCACAAACGTTTTCAACAAATTTCGCCAATGATGATCCCCAGTCAAAACCCAACATGATGGGAACGGGCGCCAGCGGACGACATCTGAAAAATTCTTCTTGACTAGGCAATTTCCCGAGCTAAACAGAATCCACTCAAGTGCGTCCCATATATTACATGATGGGGCAGGGTTTTCCGTGATGATATCGGATTTTCATCGTAATTTACATATCTCACCCGATTCAATCATATTTACTATAGTCAAGCACATGGGATGTACTGTGACAACAGCGGACAGGATCTGATTTTCACCGTAGTTTACATATTTCACCTGATTCAAGCATATTTATGAGAGTCAAGCAAATGCAATGTATTGTGACGACATCAGACAGGATTGGATGACATGGGATGTTACAGTGCAGTCGCAAATAGCAAACCGCAGGGCGGGGGCACAAAAGCAGGGTGAAAACATGCAGGCAGGACAGCAATAGGCAATGAAAAAGACATACAATGCAGGGGAAAACATACTAGTATAGTGCGCCGTTGCAGACGGCACAATCAGAACCCTTTGTCCACGTCCCTGTGCTCTGCAACCGCTCTGCGTCGGCCTTGTACTCATCTTGCTGTGCGGGCGTGAGTGCCGCCCAATACATGCGGAATTCTTCGGTTGTTCCACTCGTCTCGTTCACCTGCTTCAGCCAACGCCATGCGCATAAGTTTCTGCATGACAAAGGTTAGTGCGAAACATTAAGAGACAGGCATACTAATACTTACCGAGCGTTCTTCGCGGCACCTGGTCGCATCTTCTTCTTTCCGTCCGCTTTTGCAGCTAACTTGTTGTTAGATGCACTTGGTCCATCGTCGTTTGTCTTCTTGATTGGGCTAAGTGCTGGGGCAGGGACTGTCTTGGCGATTCCGTTAGGTCCGAAAATATCAGCCCTTTCATAGCATTGGAGTTAGCAAGGACGAGCATGCAGTATGAGGTACTTACAGTGGATCCTGCAATATAATCTCATTCTCTTTGTCGGCACATTCAAGTTGTATGTTCTGAGATGTTCCTGGTGTGTGACAAGTCGGCAAGGTCTTATTTTCAGAAGTAGACACGGTCGGACGTAAAGGCGATCTGGGAAGATATAAGCCTTGTGGAGTGGGCTGCGGTAAGTGGACTCCAAATGGTGGGGCAGATGCATCGCGTGGGTAGGTTGGCGTGATGCGAGTATTTTCGAGGGCAAGACAATCATCAATGGGCGAAGGAACACAGATGTTGGCGCTAGTGCCAGGCTCAGAATCTTGATCTGGATGCAGGGGCATAGCATCAGTCGAGAGTAAAGGTCGTGATATAGTACCAGGGTCGACTAGCAGTATTGATATTAGCAAGATAATGAAAGAAAGAACAATACATGCCTTTTGGTTCGATGGGAAGCAGGGGAGACAGTGCTGAGTCAACTAGTGGTAATGTGTAAATGTGAGCATCGGAATTATGAGAAAAAAAATGCATACATTTAGGTTTCTTCAAACGGTCTTGTCGGACCAGGGTTTTGCTGTCGTCAGACAGGCGCCGCTTGCCATTTCCTTTAGCCCAGGCTTCAGTGCGTTTCAATTCCAACACCTCAAGTTCATCCAAGTCGTCGATATGCTCTTCCTTGGCTGAGAGCTTCCCTGGTACGTCCTTCCAGTTTCTGTCAGTCCCAAGATTGTTCTTCCGCCAGGATGAGTAATCAGTGATGCAAAGCAGCTCGAGTTTCCAGCCGCAGTGGTCGAATAGGAATAGCGGGAACTGTTTCACCATGATATCGAATACGAGCTTCTTGCCAGTAGCACAGATCCTTGACCAGGTGGGTGGAGCCAATTTCTGAACAACCAATTCAGCCCAGGCTGCACACAGAACCTTACGAATTGCTTTGAGTTGCTCGATTGTGACAGGTCTACCATCCTCGAGCTCTAGCCAAGGGGCTTTACCCCGAGTCCCAGTCCCAGACTCAGCATTCTCGATGTATTTGTCATAATCTGCTCGACTCCAGAAACAGATTTTTGGGTGAGAGTCTTTCGAAGGACGGGCGAACTTTCTACCTTACCAGACCCGCTTTTTATGAGAGCGCGGTGGGCTTGAAGCCGACGTCTACTTGCCGGCAGTTGGTTTACTCCGTCACTGTGAAGAACACTACAGTTAGTCAAGTAACTTGTAAAATGTATGAGCTTACCCTTGCATTGGGACAATGCCAACGAAAACGATATGATGCGCAACGAGAACGACACAGAACGATACGATAGACGACGACGACGACAGGAGTGATAACGATACCGTCCAGGTGCACGACAAAAACGATGTGATGCACGACGAAAACCACACGTGCAACGCGTCTTCCTTGGAAATCTCAGATCTTATCATTTTTACTATTATGTAATTATAGAAATATCATATTTCCCCCGACCCCGTCATGTTGGATCTTTACTGGGGATGATCTATGATGGGACGCGCAAATAATAATATTGACATGGATGTGCAGATATACTATGTATGCCATACATTAACATGGGCTACATCTTTGCAAGGATCAATCGGTCAAGCATGATGCTACTACAGCTATAGAAACAAGCACTCTTTTAAAAAGGGCGCGCTGTTATGCAGTGATACAAACAGAATGTCCGTCTTTCGACGGATAGGAAAGGATCGATGTGTAATTAGTACTACATCTATACTGTCATAAAAGCCTTCAGTCACTGTCGACCTCTACCAGCAGTTCACTATCATGGAGTCCTTGTCTATGACGGACGCGGCTCAACTCGCTATGGTTTAGCAACCATCCGGGATCAACGTGCAGTCTTGCAGCCAAGTTACGAAGAGTTAACATGGCCCGGGTTACAGCGACTGAAATCACAACATTGACTAGGCTGTAAAAGAGAAATGAGAGTTTATTGGGGGAACATCAAAGGCTACTCACCCAGAATAAGAGGCTGGAATAAAGACCTGAAAGATATTAGCTGCTTGCCAATGAGACAGGTATAACCTTACATTTGCATCATGGGGCATCGCTGTTCCAACCAGGCCAAATATCAATGCCACTTAGATAGTCGTCATTGTCGAATCGAGCCCATCAGGAACAATCATAGACAAACCTGTGCCGAGTAGGTAGAGATGCGCCCCTCTGGAATGTCATGTTGGTCCATACATGCACACAAAAGCAGGGACATACTCATCAATTATCATTCCTTTCAATCCTCTGATTTCTCCGATGCGCGTGGTAGTCAGCATTTTGTAGATAGTGAGGCCATAAAGTGCGATATGCAGAGTAACCGGGGGAAAATACATCCTCCACGCAGTTTGTTGGTTGACTGCATAATTACATGCAGGGAGAATACCTTGCTGCCGAGTATCCGGAGTCTCTGCCGCGAATACTACTGTCAAGGTCATGCATATAAAAGCAAATGCGATAACCGCATTTTGCATAACACGACTGCGTGTGAAGAGGTACCATACGCGCATTGCCAATGCCGCTGAGAGGTCGACAGGCGTTAGTATTATTTCTAGCTGCCTCAAGTATGAATGCATACCTTGATTTATGAGAAGTGTCAATATGCCCAACACCAGTACAGCGTATGATAACCTTCCGCAGCTGTGAAATGACCGGTTTCAAAGACAAGATACAGCATGCATGTTGAAGCTTACGTCTATACAGCGATTAAGTATCGTCCACTGAAAGCTTTGAACAAGGGAAGACTCACGCTAAACCCGACATTTCCATAGTAAACTTTGAAAAATGTGAATAGTAGATGATATAAATGTATATCAATACCAACTGAGCATGATGATTCTAAGACGAACAATTCAGTTGGGAATTTCATGTCATACGCTAGGATGTTACGTACATAATATCGATCTCAGGTAAATAGCGTATCTATAAACACTTTCCATCAGGGAAACTAATAGGACAAATATATAGAATGTCTTAACACTAAAGAAGAGGAAGCGTGATATACTCCATTTTCCTGACCAAAACCACGACATCTAGAATGATTTATGTAAGTAACAAAGATTCAGTAAGATAAGAAGATGCCTCATACCTCCTGGTCTATCGTGATGAGGTGATCGTAAAATATCAATGTGGAAGCTGCAACAAACATGTAGTTAGTAGTAATACTCGCAGCAGTTCCATCATTTGACATCGTAGACGAAGCAGTTTATGCTACTCGGTCCTGATCGAAGAAAGAGCCAGGAAGGTGATCCTGCGCGGAGGACTTGAGCAGGTTAAAGTACTTAGTACCCCGTGGTTTGGACCCTATGTATGATAGGCTAAGGCGGAACGTGATGTGGGAGTTTCAGCATGCCAGGCTGAAACGAAGGTTTTGAAACACCGCATCAGCGGAGGATGGTATAAACAGTAATATGCACACATGATCGACCAGATACGGTCAATGACTAGGGAACTGTGCACAGGTTAGAAAGTAATCACTCACTAATTCCCACGCAAAGATTTTGAAACCGCATCAGCATCATTGATCATTGATCAGGATTCAGCTGCCAGCATGATTAATCCCGCATGGCACTGCAACGCCCGCGGGGCATTCATGGGTCGTTTATGGCAGTTGCGTTCAGTGGACAGTACTAGTACAGATATATTGTGAATATTTACTATAATTATAGCCTATCTATAGGGGGATAAATGTTTGAGCATGTGTGACCTGAAGATACGTACTGGTATGTTATCACAAACCACGCCTGTGGCATCCGCATGCAGCAGTGTTTCTGTCAACCTGTGCTTTATACACTGATATAATTTCTTGGTTTTGAAACTATTAGGCTAGCCGACATCGCATCGCACTAGTGGCAATGTTCAATAATTGAATCAAATGGGCTCTGACGGCAGGTCGGACTACACTGGCTTCTATTACTATTACTAACCACGATTTCGTAGTAATTATAGAGTTCTATCAGACTCCGATCATAAGTCCTATCGTGATATTATCCATGTGTCTGCACAGCATATTGTCATGCTTCGTGGCCTCGCGGTGAGTGCGTATATAGTCTTTGAATTTGAAGTCCCATCTTGAACTTATCTCCGTGTGTGGATCTTCACGATAATGTCTTCCAATGTAACGATACCTCTTCCTCCCCCGGGAACCAACTATCTTGCAACTCTTGTGATATCTATACCATTTTTACTGACTGGCACGGTGTTGTCGTCGTTCCTTATACCGATTCTCATAGCTGTCATCGTATTCTCGACTCCCCAAACTCGCCGTCACCCGATCTTTGGTCTCAATGTGCTCGGACTACTCCTGGGCCTCACACAAGGGGCTGTCAATATCTACCTCGAGGTTTTTCGCCTAAATGATTTTTTTGACTGGCAATGTACTGATTAGTGAGGAAGGTTCATACCATGTTGTCTCCGACAGTGGCAGAGTTGACGGGAGCTGTCGTATCATATCCTGCACTAGCTTTCTTCGGTCCTCTTGTAGTCGAGAGCACATTGGTGATCCGCCTCGCTGCGGTATATCCTCGGAGAACCACTCCCAAGGTTAAATACTGGATGATTCTCCTCGTTCCGATAACCTTCAAAGTGGTTCGAGCCATCAATGTTGCAGTCTTTCTGCGCCATTATGTTGTTGCGCTCCATGGTGGGAACTCCATTGCTGCGGGTGAATCTTTATGGGGAGACTGGCAAACGAAGTTCGAATGGATCATGCAGGCTGTTGACAATGGGTCAGTCGAATCATGTATTTCTATTCGCGTTTAATGACATTGGTTCAGATTCGTATCATTCATGTTCCTACGTCGTCTGACTCGCAATGCGGGTGCTTCTGGAGTTACTATCCGATCAAGTACGATGTCGGATCTTATCATCTTCCGTCTCATTACTCATTCACTTTACAGAAGCGATGACTAGTCGCATACAGGCGCTCTTTCTCATAGCGTTGTCAAACTTTGTTTTCCCTGTTATCCTCAACATTATCCAACTCGGCCTCATTTTTAGTAAAACAACCTCGTTCTTCCAAGCGAGCCTCGTGTACATGGTCAATAATTATGTCAACATCATCGGCGTCGTGTTTGCCACCATATGGTCGATTGGTTCGCGTAGAATGGAGGGATCGCTTCCTCCTTCTAGATCGTTATTTGGCGAGGATAGTACGATCACCCCTGGGAAGACGCCCACTCAGGGTATTCGGAACTTCAAATCGGTCAACTTGGCGGAGACCATGGAACTTCAAGCTAACGAGCCTGTTAGGTTGTCAGCTGATAAAGGAGCGCATGAGGGTCCACGTCAAAGTGACGTATATGTTTGAGCATCTGGATGTCTTATTGTACACCGGTTTAGGTTGTAGCAAACAGAGCGGGGCCGACAGCCAGACTCGGAGGGAGTTGTACGGACACGATATGTACTTCTTAAAGTTGATGTTGAAGAACTTCTTGGAGTGAAGTCACCTACTGCTCGGCAGGGATAGGAAGAGTCATACTAGTAGGTGACCTCATCTAAGAGAGGGTTCGTGTTCGAACCGAGTTTAAAACATGTCTGAAACTGCTCGGATATGGTATAGTCAGGGCAGGTAGTTCGTAATCCATATATACTGCTTTTTCCACCAATCGCGTTGCTCCATTAGCAGCGTCGTAGTAAGCTCACCGTAAGCATCAAACAAGGGGTCTTTTGCTGATGGATGTGTGTTGTAATTACCTCACTTAGTGAGGAGTTAAGAACTCCCTGCACTGACAGTGAAGCGCCGCTCAGTATGTAAGGCGCTTTGTGAGGTCATAGTCCGGCTTTCATCTTATTCACCTCACCGCTTCCATTTACGCGGAGCTCGACAAACAAAAGGGTTCCTGCTTGGAATAACGTGAATTCTGATATCTGCAAGCACTTAGCATGTATGTTACGTTCGACTTGCACCTTCCACCTAATCTCCATCCTCTACCTAGTGATTTCCAACCTGCGCTGCTAGGCCCTATTGCAACCACAGCTTGGCGCTGCCTCTATAACGTGAGGTTTCGACTCACTTGAACCCTGCACCAGGGCGTAATTGATAAGGGCTCGCAGTGTTTATTTAGCCTTATTCTACTTAGTGAATTGCATAAAACAGGGGTATAGATTTGGACACTGAACACAACACATGTCGAGATAAAGAAAAAATTATTTCCAAGCCAAGAAATGAAGAAGACATGTTACATGCTTCTTTTTTTGAACAAAAAAGCTCGTCCACGTTCAAGTCATTTAACCGTTCGTGAGTGCAAGGATGGTGATTTGATAGTGGTACCTGGCACCAACACAGGCTCGTATTTTGGAACCCCTGGTGATAATCCTGATGGATACGGACAGTACAATCCTCTATACCTGGGGGAGATACGCTTGAGGCCGGATATGGGTTCCAAGGATGCACGAAGGCCTTGTCGGCATCTTGACTAGTCGACTTGGGGGTGAGGGTACCCTAGACAATTTAGTAAAGATATGGGTTATGAATAAGATCGGAGACTTTCGTGTACTACTAGATGCCATACCAATCAACGTGCGGAAAGCCAACAAGGTTGTGATAATCAAGTTCCGAGCATCGAATCGCATTACTCGTCACCACATGTCAGAAGACGTTTCATGTTATTATATATTAGGAATCAATCAAATCAATCAATCAAACTATTCACACAGCGCTCATGCCTGGCGATGATCGGAGCGCTGGGCCTCGAGAGCCGATTGCACAAACTACTGGTCGAGATTTTCACTTGGATTTCGGTGTTGATCCCGTTCTCAGCGGGGTTGCAACCTAAATTTAGATATTCCCTCACTAACCCTAACACCCAGACAATGCGTTAAAACGTTGACCAATTGATCCTTCGTTATAGATAAAGCGATGCCATTTTTGAAGTTGGCCTTTGATCGGCCTTAGTAACTTGGTCAAATAATAATACAGTTTCGCACTTGTCGTACTAGAGCACACGCTCACAATGCCACTACAACATCTTCCTGCTGATGTTGGTGCAGATGCTCATTTCCGCGATACAAGCTTGCCACGTAAAGGTCTGTATGACTATATCATAATCGGAGGTGCGCTTTGCTATCCCTTAACCAGCCGACCGTGAATGTAATCAAGGTATCTAGGTGGAACTGCAGGATGTGTTCTAGCAAGCAGGCTGACTGAGGACCCAAGCATCTCTGTCTTACTTCTTGAGCGTGGCGGCGTTCACGACACGTTCACTATGCGTTGTCCTCTCTTGTCTGCATCATACACCCAAGGGAAACATCCTTCTGTCCGATGGAATAGCACTCCTTTAACGGCTGCAAACGGTCGTGTCCTTGAAATTCTCACCGGCACTGTCTTGGGCGGGGCCTCAAGGTTTAATGCCATGCTTTACACGAGAGGCAGTGCTGCCCAGTATGACGAGTGGAGGCGGCAGGGGCGCATTGGTTGGAGTTATGCCGATCTTGAACCATACTTCATTAAATCAGAAAGTTCCCTTGGTGCTTCGGGGGACCACCATGGCAGCCAAGGTAAATTCAGTATTCAGATTATGATGAACTTTCCACTCATTCTCCCTACTTGCAGGACCATGGAGCAATCGAGATTTCGACCAGTTCTACTTCAATTCATTTCCTCGGTATTGTTTCTCATTCAACTTTACGACTGTAGCCTAATGTTGCTATCAGTGCCGCGAAAGCCGCACAGGACCTGGGTATATCATACACCGAAGATGCTAACGCCCCAGAAGGACCTTGTGTATCTTGCGCGAAACTTCATGTTACAATGACTCCAAATGGAAAACGCCTGTCTACTTTTGACGCCTTTCTTCCTCCCTCCATCATAAAAGAGAGGCAGAACCTCACGATCTGCACTAACACCCTCGTCACAAAGCTTGATTTCGAAGTTGACGACACACAACCGGTTGCATCGGGAGTGTTCTTTAAATCATACGAGCCCGATGTAAAACAACGGACATTCTACGCGAAGGCGAAGAAGGAAATTATTGTTTGCTGTGGAGCAATCGAGACTCCCCACCTGCTACTGCTAAGGTGAGCGCTCAATTCACTTTTCTGTCTAATTCACTTCATTCCTTGCAGTGGAATTGGCGAAAAGGATCATTTGTCAGAACATGGTATCAAAGTCATCAAAGATTTACCAGGTGTTGGACGCAATTTGGTGTGTACAGAGATTTCGTCTGTCACTCCGTCCACTCACATGCACCACAGCAAGATCATGTTGGCGTCACGCTTACATACAAAGTCCCGCTCTCTGACTCATTCCACTCGCTTGAAAGCAGTTTAACCCGAGCATTGACGGAATTTTTGAATTACGTGATACGGGGTCGGGGACTATTCACATACCCAACTGTACAGGTGTCAATCTTCGCCAAATCCGACAACTTGGGAGATGACATAGAGCCTAGCTCCGAGGATTCCAACCGCGAAGCATTCCCCGACATTGAAATCATGCCCATTCCCCACGAGACCACTTTCGTCGCAACCCAGAAATCCCAGGGCTTCTTCTCTTTCATTTGCGTTCCACTGCAACCTAAATCATCTGGCACGGTTCAACTTTTCTCCAGTAACGCTCATGCACATCCCAAAGTAGACCTCGGGTTCCTCACACACGCTGCTGATGTCGAGGTCCTGAAGAAAGCTCTTCGCCTCGCGATGAAATTAGGAAAAAAGATGCGTGTGAACGGGTACCAAATGGAGGACTATCTGATTCCTACCGGAGACAGCGATGAGGAATTGGATACCTTCATCCGACAGGGCCCTCGCACAACATATCACTATGCGTCTAGTTGTCGTATGGCTCCAGAACACGATTCAGTCCCAGGTGTAGTTGATGATGAGCTCCGTGTGCACGGAGTTTCTCGCCTGAGGATCGCGGATGCAAGCATTTTCCCTGATGTTGTCGCGACTCATCTCCAAGCTCCGGTTGTGATGGTAGCTGAGAAGTGCGCTGACATTCTTAAACAAACTTGGAGCACGGCAAAATGACAGCCCTTCCGGAGATAACGGAGGATGGCACGGAATATTAGTTGATGACGATTGCTATATACTTCGGAAATGGTGCATGTGGGATGACTGCTCCTCACTATTATTATTAGTTA
Source organism: Suillus spraguei (assembly GCA_016800925.1). Lineage (NCBI taxonomy): Eukaryota > Fungi > Basidiomycota > Agaricomycetes > Boletales > Suillaceae > Suillus > Suillus spraguei. Next base: position 70,310 of record JABCPU010000135.1, read on the forward strand.
CAAGTAGTGTTGTGGGCAGAACTGGCACAGCCAGGCAGATGGCAGAACCTGCCGGGCGGAATGTGGCAGAACTCTTGCACCTGCAGAACTGTGGGAGGATGTACTGTATAGCTTAATGCATCATTTCAGTGTGAATTGAAGCACTTTAAAATTCTCTATGATGACTATTAAGTCTGGGGGGCAGCCCCTGAATGCCCTCATTGAAAACAACTTCAAAAAGGGCTACTTCCACCAAGTCCAACAGATACTGGCTATCATGTCAGAGTCCACCTTAAGAATGTTGCTGACAGGAAACCAACACAATGCTGCCATGCTCACTTGCACATTGCACACAACCTGGACCAAACTTCTGGGAATGGGTATGGAAGTCGCCAAACAGCTTGAAACCAACTTTGCATTCATTCCTTCACTTTGAGCAGTCTCTGATGACAATTTCAAAGGTCCTGGATCTATCTTGCTTGATGATATTGATGCTGAGTTTGCTCAACTCAAAGAGATTTATAATGCAGTGGGCAGAGTCTGCTTTGGATGGGAAGGAAGTTTTGGAAGAGAGTTCACAGAACTGCAGTGCATTGACAAGGGATTGGTGCCTGCAGTGGTTGAGGATGAAATTACAGTCATGGATCATGTGCAAATGAAGATAGTGACAAAACTAAGTAAAAGCAGCATATACTGCGCTCAGCCGCTATCCAAAGGAAGGATGAGAGAACGACTGAGGGAAAATTACATGACAAGGGTCCATTATAAGATAGGAATGAGCTTGCTAAGACACCATGAGGCTCACTTGAGAAATCCCTAACCTCTCCACTATTATGTGTGCACCTGAGCGCCTCTGAGGTGCACTTAAGCATGTACACGATTAAGCGTGATGAAGCGTGACAAAACACGATGAAGTGTGGTCAAATGCGAAAGGTGTGGGAAAGGTGCGAACTCATCTGGTTTTGTCAGATAGGACATGGAATGTCATTTACATGTTGCTGTTGAGCAGTCTTTCATCCATGTAGTTAGTACTCTGGCACCATGAAAACAACATATAATTCTGCCAGGTTGTTACAATTGTACGTGCCCCTAATCATTTTCCTCTGTACTATTATATCATGTGATTGTTACAACCATGCAAAACTAGGGGCTACTAAGAAGTCCTGGCTTTACATGGGGTTGTACCGGAGGGTCGGAAAGTCAAAGGGGCTTGGCCTCAGCTTGTGTGCTGTGCCCCTTACCTGAGTATGTGCCCTTAACTTCGGATGAAGTCCGAGGGAGAGTTCTGATGAAGTCTGGATGAAGTCCGGATGAAGTCTGGATGAAGTCCAGATGATCTCTAAGGCAGGATAGCTCAATAGAGCTCTGAAAAACTTCTGGATGAGCGCGGGAATGCATGGGAACTATTTCCAGAGGATAGGGAGCAAAGGTAAGACTACTTGAACAAGTCCGAAGTAGAATGGGTGGAGGATGGACTACTGGACAAAGTCCAGGGTAGGATAGGAGCAGAGCTCCAGAGGGAAAGATGACCCACAGATGTCGGAGGATAGGATAGGATAGATCCAGAGGTCCAGAGGTCCGGAGATCAGAAGAGCGGAAGAGTGGAGGAGTGGAGGAGCAGATGATCAGATGAACATAGCTCTGTGGGTCTTAAGAAAAGTGTTGACTACTAGAGAGGAGTAGGTCCGGATATAGTGTAGAGATAGTATAGACTACTCCGGACAAGGTCTGGAATAGAAACAGACAGGATAAGACTATCAAAGGTAGAGTTGGAGGTGAAATGGATGAGAGACAGGAAACGGACGAAGTCTGAAAAGGTTATAGGACATAGGATCATAGCTCCAGCCTAGGGAATGATACCATAGGCCTGAGTCGGAAGCTTACAAGGGCCAGAGCCCAAGTGCGAGAATGGAAATGGAGTTATATAGACATGATAACAGGATACAGAGTAATCAAAAGAATATACAGAAGTAATGATCAGACTGAGGTCTGCAGGAGTTGTACTACAAGTTTATATGCTGTAGGTAGCATGCCAGAAGGTAAGTAAGAATAGTCTGAGGCTATGTCTGAGGCACGTGGAACACATTAGTAAGTACAATGGAACACAAGGCTACAAACTCGGAAATAAGACTTGTATGAAATATCTTATCAAGATGGAAGTTGAGATAACCAAAAGCCAGAGGTGCAGAGATAACCAAAAGCTGGACACAGGTATAATCTAAAAGGGGTAATGTGCAGGTGCACGGGAATAGTTTTGGATATGGACACGGATTGGATATGGACACGGATCAGATGGGTGGATGAGATCAGATGGATGGACTGGGTCAGATATGGATATGGATCAGATATGGATGGATATGGATTGGAGTGGATGGGTGGATCAGATATGTGAACTGGATTGGATGGGTGGACTAGGATGTATGGATTGGGTGTCTGGATGTCCATGGATCAGATCTGATCTGGACCTGAATGTACGGTATATGACAGTGATACTGTTAAGATTGTACTCAAGAGTTAAACCAGAAGGGCTTGGCCTCAGCTTGTGCACTGTGCCCCTTTGCCGAGTATGGTGCCCTTAATTTCTATAGGGTCATGCACGTCCAGAGGAAGTCTGGATATAGGGATGTGAAGTCTGGCAGACTTCCAGATGTAGAGATAGGAAAGACTAAAGGCTACCATGGACAAAGTCCGGAGTAGAAACAGACAGTATAGAGACTACCCGAAGGTAGAGCCGGACGTATGACCAAGGATGGAGATCCAAGGTCCAGAGATGGACAAGAGACTAGGCTCAAGTCTGGAAGAGGTTCAGAGGTGGACTAAGTCCAGAGGGATGAGTAGAACCTAAGTTGATATTCAAATTGAAGTACTACAGAGATTTACAGGTGGTTTACATACTATAGGTAGTTACAGGAAGATAAGTCAGCACAGTACGAAGCTATGTACGAATCATATGCAAAGTTTAATGGAACACAAGTAAATGAAACTTGAAGATGAAGTGAAGTAATGGATCAGTAAGCAGACGGAATATAGAGATAGCTGGAGAGCTGGACTTGTGAATGTACAAATGGAGATAGATCAAGTGATAGAGAGGAGCATAGGTCTGGACATCTGGATATTGAAGGGAGGAAGCGCAGGATATGCAGGTCTGGACACCCAGACTTCTGAGAAGTCAGATTGGAGATCTTGTCCGGATATGGTATGTGACAGTCACCTACATTGGGATCCTGCCACCTTGTAGGATTTCTACCTTCAGTCAGCCCTCCTTGTTGCATGTTTATCAATTGCCATTAACTGACCTTGGCAGCTTCCTGATAATATCAAAGATATTCTGTGTACCTTACCCCGTATATCAAAAACTGGAATTGCCTCCCTGCACACTCATTGCCACAGGGAGTTGTTCCACACATGCTGGGAAATCTTGTTGGACGAGGAATTTTTTTACACATACTGACATGATATTATCTTAAAATGCGCTGATGGAGTCATGCGAAGAATATTTCCTTGACTCTTCACATATTTGGCTGATTATCCCAAGAAGTATCTACTAGTTTCACTTTTCATTAAAAATACCAGATAGCTCATAAATTAATAGGGCTTTGATCGCAACTATCAAGGATATGGGCACATGTCTGTGCCCTCACTGCTTCACACCGAAGGGCTTGTTTGACTGTCTCAGCCTAGTCAAGGATATGAAAAGCCGCATATGTAAGCTCTGTCCTTAGGATAAGCATGGTTGATGAGAATTTTATTATCTTGGATTATATGAATGTGATACAGCTCTGCCACCAGTGCTGGCAATGTCAGTGGGTTGGGGTATGCAGTTCTGCAGTGCCAAGTTTGTGTCCATGTCTGACTCTTCCACAAAGGCAACCTTGGGAAGACAACTATGTTTCACATCAGATTTGTGGTTTTGTGATGGGGTGAACCACCTAACCCAGAGAAACTCGAGGTGTTGTTTTGCAGGTTTGCCTCCAGTGTTTATCCATGTTTCCATATGGAAGATACCCAAGATGCAGGCATACCAATATGGGTGTTTCAGTGACGTCTCTCCCGAAAGCACCATGATGTCTGTTACAGTCGTATGTGCCCCTATTCATTTTCTCTTTGTCTCCTTTACTTGTATATCACATAACGTGACTCTGACTCACATGCTCAACGCATCTGTACTATAGTTGCCTTCCTTCTTTGGATATGCATTTACATTCTCATGTCTCTCTTGGTCCGTGCGCACATATTGGCTTATTTAAGCACATTGCATTATGCTTGTATACTTTACTTTAATCTTACTGGGTTTTACCTGGAATATCCTTTGCTTAGGCCTCCAACCTAAGTCATCTAAATCATCTCTAAGTCTAAGCACTCCTTAGCCTTAGTCTCTATTCTACCGATTGTCTTAGAGTCGCAACTCTTTGACTGAACCCTTGATCCTACTTGGAACCTTTTCTAAGTAGTAGTCTCCATTCTCTTTTGAACGTAGTCGAACTTCCCAGCAGACCGTCTGTGTCTTATCACTGTCGCTGGTGATGCCACCCCAGTTCGTAACAAAAGATTAAAGTCCTTTTGATCGTCAACTATCTAGTCTTCAACCCCAAAAGAACTTGATAAAAGCCCTAACGGACAGCAAGACCGTGCGTGTAGGCACTGAGAAAGAATAACTCACCAGACGAGTCATCATCATGGCTACCACCAAAGAATTCGAATATAAAATGGTCTCCCAACCGGTTTTGACGGAGATCGTGAAAACTCTCAGGAATTCATCCAATCATGCAATCTATGCTTCGATATCAATGAAAAGCTTTACACCACTGATAAGCAGAAAATTATTTCCATTATATCCTTCATGACCGAGAAAAACGCCAAATCTTGGAAAGAACAATTCCTTGCTCATGCTCAGTCAACCGATACTTCTGGACAAAAAGTCGGTTATGGGATGTTGAAGGATTTCATGAAAAGTTTCAATGAAGCTTTCGAACCAGTGGATACCAAAGGGACCGCATTAACAAAGCTCAGGGACCTCAAACAAGGAAGCGGCGATCTCCACACCTATATCGCTGATTTCGAGGCAGTTGCAGCCAAGGCCCACATCACCGACGATGCAACAAAGATTCAGTTCTTCCAAGACAGCCTCAATCTAGGTATCCTAACCAAGCTCTTTGCACCAGGTGATGTCTCAGAGGTATTCTGCAACATTGTATTGCAATGTGTTTCCATCGACAACTCCCACCAATGCCTTCTGGCATTATGAGCATGTCATGCTCCGCAGAAGAAGAAGAACTATGGAAACGCACGTTACATGCCAAGTCGAGATTCAAATGCAATGGTAGTAGATTGAATCTCCGATATGGAAAGATCCGAGTGTATGAAGAAAGGACAATGCTTTGGATGCAAGAAGACCGGACATCACATTCATAACTGTCCTGAAAGGAAGAAGACTCCGCTCCATCAAACCAAAGTCAAAAACGAAGAAGATGAAACAGTGAGGCGGATTATAGAGGATTTTTAAATTGGAGAAACAAGGACTCGACGTATGTTTCTCCCAATATACTACTAAGGCTTGTACATGCTGTAGGTGAAAGAAAAGAACTTCATATCCCTATCACTCTTCACTTGCGTACCCGCTTAAAATCCGTCGACACTACCGCTGTCATCAATTCCGGCGCAGCAGGAACATTTATTTCTGAGGAGTTCGTGAAACTCCATCAAATCACACAACGAAAATTTAAGACACCATTTTGAGTCACTACAGCAGATGGAACTCTTATCAAGGGAGGGCCGATCACGCACTACTGTCTCCTAGTGGTTAAAATTGATGAACGAACCATGTATGGAAAGTTCAATATCACTAAACTAGGATGAAGAGATCAAATCCTTCTGGGAATCCTGTGGTTACGTGCCATGAACCCCAGTATAGATTGGGCCGCCAAAACACTCGTCCTCCCTCGAACAACGAAGTCTGATGAAATTGAAATCGACTTGGATACAGATTGGAGGAAGAATGGGCTACCCCCGGCTTTCCACTGTCATCCCAAGAAATGGCAAAATTCACAACTTCCAAAACCCCTTGTTGCCCCTTCTATTAACATTCCTGATGTTCCAAGAGATCCAGAACCTGAAATACGAATGCCATGTACTACAAACCCTACCCCCCATGTACAACTGCCGAGAGCAGAATCACCGATTCTCCATGCAGAGAAGCGTATGGACATAGGACAGACAGTAAATCTTGCTTGAGGATGCCAAATGGGTTCGTGGAGATTGCCGAAGATCACCGCTTCACGGGAAAGTTGCCGTAGTACAGCCGCTAAGCTGCAACAAGGTTTCCGGAGTGCGGAACAATACCATTAGATAGGGGTAAATGCATGGTAAAGTAGGACGGTGAAGCCGAAGGGTAAGGATAATGTTTCAAGCTCAGCGTGAATTTGTTTGTTACAGCAGGCATCCACAAAGTTTCTTGGAAGTGTCATCTCACAAAAATACATGTAAAGATCACTGACTTTGAGGCACATCAGTGGATGCAATTGATACCTTGTAATGACCCGTGGTCATGCCTTTGGGAATAGTACTAGTAGGTGGCACAAATACCAATTCAGTATGTTGGTAGCCTTCCATTAAGGTCCCTAATCATTTTCTGAACCTGATCTATCAGCTGGTTGAATCTGGGGCAGGAGTATGAAGGTGACATACCAATGATGGAACTTCCTTGTAACTCCAGCATTCCCAGGTCGTTGCTGTCTTGTGTTGTTGCAAAAGAGACATACTTAGTCATGTTGCTGAAGTATCAGCATCAGAATCCTTGCTTGTAAACCCTGAATTGAGTGTAAGAAGGGCAGAACTTACCATAGAGATAGAAGATCCAGAGGACAATATTTGTTTTATTTAACTACCAACTGGCTGCCTGTTTAATGATTAACAGGGGCTGTATTGTCAGTGGCTCCTTTAATTAGGAATCAGTTGAACAGATACAAAATTATTTTGTCCTCATGGGTTTTTGGTTTATCTTGGAAGCTCATGGTGTGATTTATCAGGTTCAAGTATGCCCTTGATATCAACAAGAGTTATCTCCTTCTGAAGCCATATGTTTTGGTGATAAGTGTTCTTTATAAAATCTACTTCATATTGCTAATGAGATTCAGCTATCTGAAGGCCAGAGATGATCAAGTGCAATGTCACAAGTTGTTACGACTATGCAAAACCAGGGGCTACTAAGAAGTCCTGGCTTTACATGGTGTTGTACTGGAGGGTCAGAAAGTCAAAGGGGCTTGGCCTCAGCTCATGCACTGTGCCCCTTACCCAAGTATGTGCCCTTAATTTTGGATGAAGTCCAAGGGAGAGTTCTGGTGAAGTCCAGATGGAAAGTCCAGATGAACTCTAAGGCAGGATAGCTCAATAGAGCTCTGATGGACTTCCGAATGAGCATGGGAACACACCAGAACTATTTCTGGATGACAAGGAATAAAGATAAGACTACTGGAACAAGTTTGAAGTAGAATGGATGGAGGATGGTCTGCCAGACAAAGTCCAGGGCAGGATAGGAGTGGAGCTCCAGAGGGAAAGATAAACCATAGATGTTGGAGGATAGGATAGGATAGATCTGGAGGTCCAGAGGTCCAGAGGTCTGGAGATTGGAAGAGTGGAGGAGCAGAGGAGCAGAGGAGCAGAGGAGCAGAGGAGTGGATGAGTGTAGCTCTGTGGATCTTTAAGGGAAGTGTTGACTACTATAGAGGAGTAGGTCTGGATATTATAGAAGGGGAATATAGACTACTCTGGACAAGGTCTGGAATAGAAACAGACAGGATAAGACTACCAAAGGTAGAGTCGGTGTCATATACCGTACATTCAGGTCCAGATCAGATCCGATCCATGGACATCTGGACACCCAATCCATACATCCTAGTCCACCTATCCAATCCAGCTTACATATCCGATCCACCCATCCACTCCAATCCATATCCATCCACACCTGATCCATATCCATATCCGACCCAGTCCATCCGTCCAATCCATGTCTATATCTGATCCGTGTCCATATCCGATACATGTCCATATTCTGTTAAGACCGTACTCAAAGGGTGAAAGATCCAAAAGGCTTTGGCCTCAGTTCGTGCACTGTGCCCCTTTCCCAAGTAATGCCCCTTATTTCAGAGGGGAGGTATACGTCTGAAGATCCGGAAGGAGTTGCATGACAGATCCAGACATCCGAAGGTATCGGATATGATATGTCCGAAGGTTATCTGGAGCGTAGAGACGGAACGAGGATTAAGGCTAGCTTCAGAACAAGTTCCTAACTAGAAGCTAACAGAGGTAGACTATCCAAAGATAGAGTCAGAGATATAGACTAAAGGATTCAATCCCAAGTCTCGGAAGATGACTAGAGCAGAAAGTAACTCAAGTCCGGAGGAAACAGAATGAGCAGAATCTAAGATGATATTCGAACTAAGGTTCTACGGAGATCTACAAGTGGTTTATATACTGTAAGTAACTAGCACGGATAATCAAGGAGTCCGGGACTGAGGGCTATGTATGAAGTATAACAGAAGTCTATTAGTTAATGCACAGCAGATCAGTAAGCACGAGTCGGAAATAAAACACAGGTAACAGATCAATAAGCAGGACAGAAATATACACAGCCAGAATACTGGAAACAGGAGGGATGCCGAAAGGAGATAGACGCAGATATATACAGGGGAGTTAGAGTGCGAGAATTGGGCACTTTCGGATGGGTGATCCAGACAGGATCTGTGGACTGGATGGAAGTATGGTCGATTGGATCTGATCGGATCTGAGATCAGAAATATGGTATATGACATATCCAATACATGTCCATATCCAATACATGTCCAATATGTGTCCATATCCGATCCGAGTTCATATCCGAACTATTCCCACGCACCTGCGCATTACCCCTTTTAGACTATACCTGTGTTTCCGGCTTTTGACTATCTCTGTGCTTCTGGCTCTTGGTGATCTCTGCCTCCATCTTGATAAGTATTTCGTACAAGTTTCATCTCTGAGTTCATAGCCTTATGTTCTGCTGTACTTACTAATGTGTTTCCGTATGCTTCAGACATAGCCCCAGACTATCCTTACTTGCCTTCCGGCATGCTACCTACAGTATATAAACTTGTAGTACAACTCCTGCAGACCTCAGTCTGATCATTACTTTCCTACTTCTGTATATTCCTTTGACTTCTGTATCTTGTTACCATGTCTATATCAATCCGTTTCCGTTCTCACACTTGGGCTCCAGCCCTTGTAAGCCTCCGGTTCAGGCCTATGGGAGTATTCCCTAGCCAGACATTTGACCCTTTGTTATAATATGCTTTCTGGACTTCATCCAACTCCTGTCTTTATCTCTGTTCATCTCCAGCTCTACCTATGGTAGTCTTCCTCTGTTTGTTTCTACTCTGGACTACATCCGTAGTAGCCTATACTCTCCTTATGTAATCTCCGGACCTACTCTTCTACAGTAGGGCAATACTTCCCCTAGATCCACAGAGCTCCGCTCCTTGCTCCTCTGCTCCTTGTCCTCCGGTCCTCTGGTCCTATCCTATCCTATCCTTGACCTCCTGTGGATCATCTTTCCCCCTGGAGCTTCGCTTCTATCCTGCCCTAGACTTTGTCCGTCTGGTAGTTTGTCAGTGCTCCTCTGAGCAGTTTAGTCCAGAGTTCATCTGGAGTTCCCTTCTGGACTTCACCAGAACTCCCCCTCGGACTTCATACAAAATTAGGGGCACATACTCGTATAAGGGGCCCAGCGCATGAGCTGAGGCCAAGCCCCCTTGAACTATGTAGTTATGACCCTCCAGTACACCCCCATGCTGAGCTGGAACTTCTTAGCAGCCTCCGGTTTGGCATGGCCATAACAGCACCCCACAGAAGTCATAACTTCTAACCTGCCTTGAAGTCACATATTCTGTGGTCATTGCAAAACTGACTTTCCATTAGAATGCCATGTATTGCAATGGGACTAATACCATACATACGACAAAGTAAGGATGAGCTCTTGAATCGAAGCTATTGCACTATGGTGGCTTGCACATTCTGATGTGTCATGACTTCTAACTTGCCTTGAAGTCACATGACCCTCAGATTCTGCGGTCATTGTAAAACCGACTTTCCATTATAATGCCTTGTATTGCTATGGGAATGACACCATACATATGAGAAAATGAGGATGAGCTCTTAATTTGGGGCCACTACACTACCGTATATTGTAAGCTACAATGTCACTATACTTTAGCTCTGTCGTTTATGCTTCCTGCAAATTTAGATTTAGAGGGTAATGTATGAAAAACTAAAATCTGTGACTCGATAAATAAGGAAAAGCAAAATTATATCCGTCTACAGGTCTCGTGACTACAATATCAAGGACTCATCGATTCACTGATGATCTTCTTCATTTGTGCCAGCAACTCGAAGCATGCACAGTTTTTACTTGACTTATCATCACAACTTTGTAAATTTTGCACTCAACTACAAAGAGAAGAAACACTTAATGCTAGACAGACCTCTCTAGATCAAATTTTCTTCGTATAATTAGAGGTAATTTGATGTCACACTTTTGGCGGAGGTTACATTATGTCACGAAAGTGTGGTGTTGCATATCTCTCATAATGCATGAACTTTTGGCGGTCCCGACCGTATGCATTATGAGCGAATCAACTGTAGCAACATCGCGTCTTCTATGAACGGTCACATTTGTCTGATATATAAACTCTGCAAGTGAAGGCCCGCGCTCCATCAGAACGAGGAACGATATATTAGTTTGATGGGTCCACCAGGTCATGCACCTGCTGCCGTTCTTAATTCATTCATATTGTTGTATGTAGTCCAACTCGATTGGCGCTCAGGCGCTGCAGGACCGTTATATCTATTTACAAATGTGTGCATGTTCTTTGGCCCATTGGCAGTCGACATAGGTGCGGACAAGTCAGTCAAAAACGCAATGTGAACATTGTTTATTTTCAAGACCAAATGGTTAATTGAAAAACCAGAGTATATCTTAACTGGGAAGTATGGGGTGAAAGTCTTCAAGTCTATATACAGGATGTACGCCGGTAGTCACGGGTATCTGCATCCTCGCGGTTAATTTGACAACTTGGCTCTTTCCCGGATATTGTGATTGCGAATCAATCTGGAATGAAAAGTGAGTCCCATGTCGTGAAACATGCGGGCTGACACGCACAAAGACGAAACCGAGCCCAAAGCAGCGCAGACGAGCGGGATCAGAAAAACAGGACGTAGGCCAAGGGTTGCCGCATCCATCACCTCCTGCCGGATGCTGGAAGGCAGCGAGTCGATGGCAGTCACGCTCTGTTTGACAGCAGAAACGACCTCCGGTGAAAGACCAGCAACGTGGGACAACTGAGTGCTAAGGCCATTGTTGAAGATTGCGCCGGCAATACTGTGCAAATATGGGCGTCAGATCATCAATCACATTGATAGAAAAATGGCCCATGCCTTAGTCCAATAATTGCTCCGAAATACGACACGAACGTCTAATGACTTATTTAGCAATGCACCCTTGTTTGAATTTATAAACGCACCAAAATAGCGGAGGCCTGAGCTACATCATCTGGCCTGTCTGCCCACTCGGCCTGCTCAAATAAGTGTCACGTTCACTTTAGATTGGAGACGTGACGCACTTGAACCGCAACGTAAGTCGACTGATAGGAACCTCCTAGAGAACGTTGACATGGGCCGCAAAAGAAAACAATAGACTGATTTCTCACCAAGACCAACCTAAGAGAAATTATTATTAAGAAAGGAATGTTGAACAAAACTTGTACGGACACCGAGCAATATTTGATACCCAAGAAGCTTTGGAGATGCAGTTGTGGCTTCCACTGTGAAGAGTAGTGCGGCGCCTGCTACGGATATGAGAGGTAGAAAAAGCATCAGATGCCAATAACGTCCTGTGCCCTGACAGAAATCAATTAGAGCACAAGTGATGAGATGGCATCGTGTGTAGGGCACGCACGGAAGTGATTCCCGAAGCACCAGCTGAAGCTAGTTCATCATATTAGGACGACGAAAATCAGAATATCATGACAACTTACAAATGACGAACGACAACATTAGGGGCAAAATATCAATGCCAGACTGGACACTGCTCCGGCCATTGATCTGGTACCTGGAGACAAAGCGTTATCACAAATACCTTTTTGCGAGGAATTTGGTCAATACCACAATGGTAGATAGTACTGCAAGAAATGAATATGGAGTCAAACAACATTCATCAATACAATGACTTACGACTGAAATAATGAGCGTCGTTAATAAAAAGAACTAAACGTGAATGTCAGTCATGGAAAGAGCATGCAATATATTTCGGCGCTATGATCTTACCCCTTCTAGGCATGCGCCAGTTTGCGTGTTCCGTTTAAAGAACTCAAACGGGACTAGTGCCTGCATCTTTCGGTGCCACTCCCACAACAGGAACGATATTACAAGGACGCCAAAGATGCATAACGGTACAATTACAGCCACGCTCTTCCACGGATGGACGGACCCGCCCCATTCCAAACCCAATAAAAGGCAAGTAGAAAAGGCGAGACATAGGGCAGTTCCCATCCAATCAAGAGTCCTGTGTGAAGGGTCAACACACGAACTGCATACTTTAGAAGGCGCCTACAGATTGAGTCGCGTCAAGAGACGATGGCCAGAAAGAGACGTGACTGAGGCGCGATATGGGAGCCAGAAAAACATCGCGGCAGCACTGAGGACTCCGAACTGAAGAAGGATGTCAATGATGATCAATAGTGAGAAAAACGTGACTGCTTACAGGAAGGTTAATATAAAAACACCACCTCCATGATACACGATCTGTGACGGATCAGCAAAACATCTCGGAGTATGTAGCCAGACAGACCAGTGAATACGCCACCTGTGCTTGCCATAAGATTGCTGATCGTATCAAGAGCCAAACAAATACACACCTAAGAGAGGGCCTACTATACTAGAAATGGCAATCAAACCCCCAAATATTCCGAATAGAACGGGTCGGTCCTCTAGTCGGGTGAACTAACCATTACGTCAATAAAACAAGGGAGTATGTAATAATTATGTGATTATACCTACAGTTGCTATTGTGGCAATGGAGCATATGGTGATCCTGTATTGAAAATTAAGAAATGTGCGCACATTGCACGCTAGTATCATACCCAGCAGCTCCACACCCGGCCACCGCTCGCCCAAGAATGAGCACATTCATTGAAGGAGCCTAAGTACTGAGTTAATTTAGTAATTGATGTAGGAGTGTTATACGTACGACACCGCAGAGAAGTGAACCGATTTCAAACAAAAGAATGGATGCCAGGTAGACAGGCTTGATCGGCAGCGTCGCTACGAGTTGACCGACGCATAACATTAAACCAGCCTCAGTTAAAAAGTCTGCAAACAATTAGTAAAACTCAAAGCAGTAACAAAATTGCCTAACATGCGGCTGCAACCCATGTCGCAAGATCCAAAGAATCGAAGACGGATACGATGCGAGGAAGGGCGGTGGCAACCTGAGGAAGAAATGGGTCAAGATAGATCAAAGAGACCTGGGTAGAATAATGACAATAGTTTGGTCCAGATTAACCAAGAATACGGAGAGTAGAAGGGCACTGGTCATTAACGAATAAATTAGCTTTGTCTACGTAAAAAAATATTGTGAAGGACCGACGAGAATACGAGAATTAATTCGACGCCATGCAAGTGCTTTTTCGAACTTGATTCAGTTCTGTGTTCGAGATCCTTTGGTTCAGCACGGTTTTCAAGTTTTAGGGATTGCTCTTCGACAGGAAATGTCGTGTCAGATGCCGACATGGATAAGTAGGTGGATTGAGTGGCGAAGAGGGATGCACGACTTTGAAACGTTATAGCTCCTCGGCTTCATGTTATTCACCGGGACTGATTCTATTCCCGCACAGCACCTAATCAAGACACGAGGAAGTTCGCAACTTGCCCGATAATGATCGCCGTTAAGAATGAACCGGATGCCAAGGTTCGAATTCAGTCTGCTAAGTATCAGCGCTGAGGCATCAAGATGATGGTAACCACATTAATGATAGTATCATAGAGTAATTCCTGACCTGAATTAGTAGACCAGCTAGAGTGAGGAAGAGTGTGGAGGATCTGATGTTGAACATTCTCTCACAGCATCGCATGTGATCCCAAATGGTGACCTCCTCACATGCACAAATAGTAGAAAACTTTGATCATCATTGTAAACTCAGCCCCGAAAACGTTCCGTTGGTTTCAGGTGATGCTGTGCGATGCCATGATCATGTACAGCCCCAGCACTCGTGCGATCATCTAGTCTAATTCAAAATTTCACTGCGAGCTTCAAGTTCTCTGAACGCTTTACATCGAGTCATGTCCACACGTCAATATAATGTAACAATATTCATAACTCTTGCACTAGGAATACCATTCTTACTGACTGGCACGGTGTTTTCATCGTTTCTCGTACCGATTCTCATTACATTACTTCTCCTCAAACACGCCGCGACTCGCCCGATTTTTATACTCAATATACTCGGAATCCTTCTGGGGGCAGTCAACATCTGCCTTTTGATACCGATGACTGAGGAAGTTCATTCCATGCTGTCCCCAGCAATTGCAACAATGCCTGCTCTTACTTTCTTGTACGTTGCAGTGTACTACTTATCCCGATCACCTTAGAAGTGATTCGCACCATGAATTTATCGATCTTTCTCATGCTGGGAACTTTGTTGCCGCAGGAGGGAGATTGGCGAGTGCACAATGCGTCCATCAATTGCAAATTATATATCCACGATGTCTAATTATATCATCTTCTAGGCGATCGGCTGGCCGTTTACGGCCACTCTTTCTCATCGCGCTCAACGTGACCCTATCTTTAGTAAAACAATCTCGTTCGTCCGCGCGAGTATTGTGTACATGATCAATAATTGTGTCAACATCGTCGTCGTCGTATTTGCCACCATATGTTCGATTGGTTCGCATAGATTGGAGGAATTCCTTCCTCCTTCTAGGTCGTTGTTTGTATGATCACCCTGGGAAGACGCCCACTCAGGGTATTCACAACTTCAAATCAATCAACTTGGCGGAGGGCATTGAGCTTCAACTTGAAACTAAGCAGTCTGTCATGTCGTCAGCTGATAAGGGAGCGCGTGCGGGCACGTCAAAGTAACGTATATGTTTGTGAGCGATACTCAACCTGGCTTAGCTCTGCATTGGAGGAACTGATGAGACTTGATTATATCGCATCATATCCCGGATAAATTATAGCTTACAGCATGCTTCTTGCTCCGTGAATTTTCATATAGCCGCTTACACCAAACAGAGGCCCTCCATTTTGTAAATTTCTAACCTGACTTGGGTCTGCGGGGCAGTGACGAGATCCTGGAATCGCACCGCGCGTACTGACCTGCGACTAGCCGCACATGGTGGTGCTTATTACTAACTGCAAGTGACCTTGTCGGCAACGAAGCTCTCGCTGTGCAAGACACTACAATGTTATCACAAGTAAGTTTTTCAAGTTGCTCATCATCCGAGTCAAACAGGCTAGTGGCACTTAGTTTCTGCAACTCTAGCATTCTAGCACGATCGCCGTCTCTTCGTTTCCGTCGAAAACAATGGTTTTTGGTTCATATGACAATGATGATCCATCCCGGCTGTCGATCACACCACTCCACAGTCAGAGTCCTTTTATTAATGCATATTTACACACATGCTTGTGAGCCTCGAGCCAATCTATCTCTATGTAGTGTTCGTTCGATGGTGGCATAGACACCTCAGTGTCCTGCAGAGCACTTCGTAGTTTAGATAAAAATATATCAGGAGTGCGCTCGAGACATGAAATAAGGTAACTGTAACAGTTAGGTGTTACATTCAAAACACTTTTGCGCCCTCACTGCAACTTCCTGAGCCCTTCAAATCTTCATATACATACCCAAAGGGTAAGAGGATTAATTACTTTCCAGCCACAGATATTGCTTCAGGCTTGAATGTCGTATTGTGCAAATAACAATCAATTTCACGGACTGCAAGAAACTGCGGAAGAAGGCTTATATCATGGGTAAGCTCTCATCATTCTCATCCAGTCATCCGCTTGGGTTTCAGATGTGGAATTCAGTGCGTAGCATAAAGTGGTGTGTGGGATACAACGCAGGATGCAGAGAGCGAACCCATGTGACGTATGCAGTGGATGAATAACATAATAAAGGAAAATTGCAGATTAGTCGAACAACCCGAAGCCCTGTGGAACAAGTATCAGCAACCCGTGGCTACTGGAAAAGGCGGTTGAAGTACGTACCATGTCGTCGTCTGACTCCTCTTTTGCTTCTTCCTTCTTCTCCTCTTCTTTTGGTGCCTCAGCGGCAGCGGCACCACCACCAGCAGCAGCAGCAACGGGTGCGCCGACAGCCGGTGCACCTCCACCAGCACCGACATTTGATAGCAGATCCTTCACATTCTTTCCCTCCAAAGCCTTAGCAAGGAGAGATGCCCAGATTGGCTCGAGCTCGACCGAGGCGGCGTCAGTCAAGGCGATTATTTTGTCAGCCTGCATGTGCCTCTTGAGCTAAGACAGATATGGATATGAAACCTAGACACGCACGGTGATTTCAATACCCTCATCGGCGAGGATAAGTGCGGCGTAAGTCGCAGCAAGTTCTACAGAGGCCTGCACGTCGCAAAGGGAACAAAGTGTTAGCGATCGTGATGATAGAAGTACTACATCCAAAGTGTGGGTTGTCGATCCATCACTCGGATTCAGATTGTTTGTATTTTAAAACGATCCTGCAGCGGATTCTGACCATAACATTGGAAAGACAATAACTTACCATTGAAGAAGGTGATTTTGGTGTGAGCTTGGGGACGTCGAGGGCGATGTGGACACTAGTACTAGTGATCTCGTGGATGAGGCTGCAAAATTCCGATCACGTGAACTGCACTGCCACCATTACTTTGGCACTTGCACCGGCAACATACTTGTTCACTGATAACATGGCGACAGCAACGTAGGTTTGGAGTTTCTAGGGTTTGGGCTGTCAAGTTTATAATCTTTCACAGTATACCAAAAACTTCCTGGGCAGATGACGTTGACGAACTTGGTGAATGCTCACCCTCGCGTCTACAATCATATCGCAGTCTAACGTTCTCAAGTAGATCAACCAAAGATTGAGGATTATGTGGATGAGAACGGAATTCGTATCACCATCGAATATACTATAAATGACGAGGGCAAGAAGGTCAAGGTACGCCTGCCCCCTGTCCAGCGGTCTGCATGCAACGTTTCATCTACGCCATATGCTATGTTGGTATTTTTTTCGTCCCCGTATACTGATCATTTTCTCCAAGATAACACGGAAAATAAAACGTACGCTTCAAAAATCCGTCGTCGAGCACACAGTCGCTGAACGCAAGAAATGGGCCAAGTTTGGCAAGGAACGAGGGAACAAGGAAGGGCCAGATCGAGCGACGACCACAGTAGGAGAGAACGTGACTTTGAAAATTAGTGCAGGAAACAAGGTTTGTTTGAATAATCTGTTCTTGGATCAAACTGACAGTCATAAAAGTCCTCTGAGCCGGAGGTAACGCCTGAGCAAAATATCAAAACCGAACTTGCAAAGGCCGGTGCAGGCAAGGTTGTCTGCCGTCTTTGCAAAGGTGATCATTTCACCGCAAAGTGCCCATATAAGGACTCTCTCGCCGGTCTCGAAACTGCTGGTTCGTACTTTTCCGCAGCATGGCATATTCACTTCACGCTCGATCTTGTTGACATGGACACGGACAGACCTACCACCTACTGATGACGCGGCCGACGCACCTGCACCTGCAGCCAGCGGAGCGACTGGTGGCAAATATGTGCCACCATCAATGCGTGGCGGCGCTTCTCGACCTGGTGAATCCATGGGACGCCCAGGCGCCTCTCGCGAAGACCTTCCCACTCTCCGTGTCACTAATATCTCTGAAGACACGCAAGAATCTGATCTTCGCGAGCTTTTCGGTACGTTCGGGCGTGTAGCGAGGGTTTATGTTGGCCGTGACCGTGAAACGGGTATTGGCAAAGGCTTCGCCTTTGTATCCTTTGATGAGCGCGCTATCGCGCAGCGGGCAATGGAAAAACTAAACGGCAAGGGTTATGATAATCTGATTTTGAGCGTACAATGGTCACGTAAGTATTGATTTTTCAACGAAGTATGACTTGAACTGACCTTTGTTATTATCAGAACCAAGACCGGACGGTCGCTGAGCGTGGGCTCCAGCGAGAGTCGAGGAGATTGAGATGCATATGTAACGATATATGTCGACAACAATAGGGCTCTGGATTTTAATTGACTCGTTTTGAAATCTTTATCAACTCCAGCACTTTTCGAGAGCGAGATGATTATCAAGAGGTGCCTGGATAGGATTCTCGTTCGGTTTGTGCCTCGAAAATGTTTCGTGGTCTGTTTGGCTTGAAAAATACATATATAGCTAATACTGACACAATGAGTTCAACCCGGAGCAATAATTGAGTTGATCAGATGAGGTCGATTCTTATTTAGATATTTATGTCTCAACAGTCACCAGTGATCAATAGCATGTATTACTCCATTCATTCGCTTCCTACAGAGGCGGTGTGCACCATGCTCGAGACTTTACTGGATGACATCATCGAGAATGTTAAGATGAGAAAACCTGACGCCAAGCACTGACTCATGCTGGCAGCTTATTATTCCCTCACACCACAGCGTTGGCGAGAAAATATTGGCTGGACATCGTGTGTTCTACTGGTACACCTGAGTTGTGGACTAGAATCCGTCTTGCCCCAGAAAAAGCTCCGGAGGATGAGCTCCAAAGTGCAGAAAAGACCGTCAGCTATCCAGTGATTCCAGTCCACTTGACCATAATCTACTACACTGTAAGTTCCATGAGGTATACGACCATGGACGGTCACCTGGGACAATCGCGCGGCGCGGTTTGAGGAACAAGTGAGGTATGTGGGACCGCGAAGAAGCAGTCGGTAATTCATATCCCTGGATTGACCCAAAGAAGTGGATGCGTTTTCAATGCTTTGCCTTCGGTCTTTCTTCTGGGTGTGACCGCAAGTAAAGGTCACACTTCGGTGTAATCACTTGCTACCTACTGCAGTAAAATACGACCGGTCCAAGTTCATTTTTTCATCCTCGCAAGCATTTCGACACCACCTGACTTTTAACAAGTCAGGGCTCACCTTGCACGCACAATCCGGACAAGTCCTCCTTGCAACAAGCGTTGGTAAATATATGGAGAAAAATAAGGTAGCCCGGTGACTTTTATAATGCATCTTCAAACAATAACCTTCGTGGTTTGCTTATGTGGGGCGATGGTGAATATAGGGCAGGCCTAGGAAAGAAACTGTTAGAAGTTTGAACGGGTCGCAGACTATGATGACACTTACATAGAAGTTCCGCAATTTGCAGCTGCGTTGCCCATAATAATGCTTTCCGATACACCAGCAATACTGTCGTTCTTCCCGAAGGCCGCCGCATCGAACAAATGATCCGTGGTCTTTTCGAATGAAGCAAGCATAAGAACGCTATCCTTCATTTTCGCGACACCAAAACGAGTGATGCCGAGGACCTCTCCCTGAGTGAACAATTAGCTAGGGAAATTGGTATTGCACCACACTCGTACTTTGTAGGTCATAACATCACCAAGTAACATGACATGACGGGGGTCAATGCTCATTCCGTGGCTCTGCATCGTATACTGGATTTCGTCGATAATGGTCCGTCTTGCTGCTTCAATTCCCAAGACTTTTGCTGATTCAATTACATGGTTGGAAGTCGTGGCCTCGCCAACAATCCCTACATCTAGGTTAGCAAATAGTAACTGGTTTGAAAAACAAAAAAACCTACCCTCCGTGGTCATGACCTTCTGCAATCCATAACCTTCTACAAGGAGTTCTTTGTCTCCCTTTTTCCCCTTGGCGTCGTCTTTCTCTTTGATGTTAATGACGGCTCGTTGAATAGTTGGCACTCCCTGTGATAATGATTCAAAGACTGATCACGAGCAAGACCAAGCGATTGACCTTGACTACTACATCAGACAAAACTCGCTTCAATTCTCGCAACTTGTAGTATTTGTCTGTTCCATCAATATAGATGCGCAAGCGGTTTCTGCGAGGGATGACAGTAATGGACTGTCTACAGTAAGTTTTATGGCAGCCTATACATGACATAAATCCCACCTCTTGTTTAATCTTCAGCTTTCTCGTGGCTACGATCGCCCACTTTATATCGTCCAAAGTAAGTTCAAGCTGATGCGACAAGTGAGTACATATTGAATGATATGGATATGTTAAAGGACTAACCTGGAGCTTTTGAATAGTATCCATATCTATGATTACACCGATATAAGTGTACTCTGGCGCCCATGCCTCCTCAAAAACAGCAGCAATCTGCACGAGATTCAGAATGACATTAGGTTCATGGGCTGAAAAATTCTCACATCGCCCAAATGAGTTTTTTCAAGACGGGCCTTAACTATACGTGCAGAAGGCTCGCTGTTAGGAGTGACAAGCTTGCAGCTAATAATGGGCGTGCTAATAGTTTTGGATGCGTTGATAATTTCTTTGATTCGCGGAACACCAAGCGTGACGTTCATCGAAGCAACCCCAGCAAAGTGGAACGTCTTAAGTGTCATCTGTGTTCCTGGTTCTCCAATGGACTGAGCACCAACTGCGCCCACAGTGGAACCTGAACTGCATTCAGTCTCCCTGAGAGTAACTCATATAGATTCCACTCACCGGGCTCAATCCTAGCTTTGACGTACTTTTTCCAGCACAAGGCAAGAAAATGCTGGAGCTGAGACTCGGTAACTTTGGCTTTATTGTCTACGATGGCCTTGGAAGCGGCTAAGGAATGTGTCAGAAAGCAGAGCGCAAACATGTTTTCCGTGCAGACCTGAAGCCCCCATAGACAGGTCGGTATCGTGATCCCATTCGTCTGAGCGCTCCAGAGCCTCAAACATTCCCCTGCTTTTGCGCATCGCAGCGAGATGATGAGCGATATGCTGGATGACAAAGTCGCGTATCGTATCAATATATGCTGGTGTGCACTCGCTAGTGAACTTTGGTTTCCTGAGCTCTAGATCGACGAGTTCCACGATCTCGAAGGGGAGTAAGCCGCGACCACGACGGTTTCCTATTGCCTGCAAAAAGGTGAGACGTGTGAATCAGATAGACAGTCGTATTGGCACACACCAAAGCATGCGTCCATGCTCGCTCGAACTCGACTGGCTGTGCGTCACCTTCAAGACATGCAGGATCCAAGCCATCGTCACCATATCTGAACTGCACAACGCCGCCTGTGGAGTTGCGCACTGATAGATCATATTGAGTGGTCAGATCCTCCAGTGCCTTCATCAAACGTCGTTGCATGTAACCGGTCTCAGCGGTCTTCACCGCAGTGTCGACCAAACCCTCACGACCAGAGATGGCGTGAAAGAGAAATTCGGTCGGTAATAAACCGCTGAAAAAGCTATTTCTAACAAAACCTTTGGATGGGGGTTCTTTCGACTTCTTCTGGAAATGTGGTAGAGAACGATCTTGAAAACCATCCGGAACACGGTGACCCGCAATGATTTGCTGGCCGACACAGGCAACCATCTGAGAAACATTGATCACGGAACCTAGTAGCACTGAGCGACATTGGTAAAACAGAATCCGAGGGACAAACCTTTAGAGCCACAAGTTGCCATGATCAGAGGTGCGTTATGTCGACTCAGCTCCTGCATACAGATATCTCCGACTTTGTCCCGAACTCTTGAAAGGATTCCAGATATCATAGCTTCAAGTGTTTGTTCTTGGTTGCATCCTGGTTTATTCTCCAGCTTCCCCTTCTTTGCTTGCGTGATAAGGTTTGTGCATTCAGCGTAAGCAGCCTCGACCATCTGGTTTTTTTTCGACGCAAGGATAGGTCCTGGAATGACATCGTTGATTCCGAGAGAGAAACCGAAGTTGGCTGAAAGGAAATTAAGACATGAAACGTGCCTGATTGACAATAAGACGCACCCAACCAGCGAGCACACAGTTTCGCTACACGATTCATGGCTGCAGCAGCCTCATGTGGGCCGTAGTCCCTCATGATTATTCCGAATATCGACTTCTTCTTCCCGCTGCCGACGACGGCTTTATCCATGACGCCACACATAACTTCACTGTTGACGATGACAAGCCAAGCATCATTCGGAGACAGGTCTGGTGCTGGGTCTTTGATGGAGGGGTAATGTTCAGGTTTTAGCTTCTCCGGCTTATTGCACTTGCATTCAACGTTCACGAATACGTTGGATTGCTTGTTAGGACGCATAAGAACGTTGAAAATCTGTTTGCCTGTCCATAATCGTATAGGCTTCCAGATCGACGGCGGAGGTATGTCAATCTGTAAGTTGGCATCGGCAAAGTAGCAACATATTTGCGTGAACTGGCGACGGTCGAAAAACGTATCTTTACGAGTCATCAGGTAGGAAGCTGTGATAAAATCTTGAATGGCGGCGATCACAGGCTCTCCGTTCCGAGGGGTGACTAGATTATGTTTCACGCTCATGAGTTCGAGCGCTTCTGTCCTTGCTTCCTCCGTCTGAGGAATATCTAATTGAAAGATCATGAGTATTCGAATAACAGTCAGCATGACAAAAAACTAACGAAGATTCATTTCATCGCCATCAAAATCGGCATTATAAGGGCCACAAACACATTCGTTTAGACGGAAGGAGCGCCAAGGACGAACCTTGACCCTGTGACACATGATTGAGAGCTAGAAGGTACCCAGTCAGCGAAGGTTTACAACTTTTGCAGAATAAAAGACCTTGTGCAGACTTGGTTGTCGATTGAACAGGGCAATATCACCATCGATAATATGCCTCTCGACAACGTCCCCAATTCTCAGACTGTCAGCCACAGCATTGCGATTGCCAAATTTCAAGAATTTCTTGAAGCCACTACTGCCCGCCGTTACGTAGTTAGCGCCGGGGTGTACATCACACCCATTGCGAACGGCTTGCTTGAGACCCTCGATGTTGTGGGATGTCACACGCTCCGGGTATGTCAATATCTTCGCGACACGCTCTGGTACCGCTACTTCATCGATACGCAAGTTTGGGTCGGGGGAGATCACGGTACGACCAGAGAAATCGACACGTTTCCCAGATAAATTACCACGGAATCGACCCTGTTTACCCTTCAGGCGTTGTACAAATCCCCTCATTGGCTTCTGACCAGCTTGTGAGGGTACCCCAGGAAGTTCGGAGTTGATATACATGGCGACAGAAAGTTGAAGGAACTCCCAGTGTTCCTGAGCACAAGTTGAGTAATGGCAAGCACCGTAAATAAGACTCACTTGCCATGAATTGTGCAGTGGGCGCTCCTTTAGATAAACCTTGCTTTATGAGAGCATTGGTGAAAACGATCTCCGTAAGTTTCACAGTGAGGTCATCTTCGTTGGAAGCCCCATCCTGGGCAACGGATGGTCTGATGCAAACCGGTGGAACAGATATGTACTGCCAGATATACTCTTCCGGACGACCGAACTCGGGTCGTAGACCAAGCAATTCACAGTCCTGAAAGTAGATGTTAGTCCAGTAAATGTTTGAAAGTAGACATAAACGCGACCTCATCGGATATTCTCTTAAAGAGATCAAGAGTTTTTAGTGGATTTAAATCTTCATGAATTGCCTTGTTCAAGTACATCGCAAGTTCCTTCTGTGCCTCTACCGCTGGAGCGAATGTACGTTTCCATTTCTCCATCTCGTCTGCTGTCTTCTTCGCGCGGAATTTATCGTGGATAATCTTCAGTACTCCTGCCTTTTTAACAGCACCATTCGTTGCTGAGCAATAGGGACAGTAGACGACCTTGCGTGCCATCGTATTGACCTGTTTGCATAACGCCTGCCGGTGGATATTTTCGAGACCTGGTCTGCGGAAGCGTTTGAGGTATATCCGACGGTCGGGTTCCTCCAATAGAACGCGAGCGCAGGTCTTTTATCGCGTCATCAAGTACGAAAAGCATGAAAGTGTACTAGCTTACTTTGCATATGGCCTGAAGGATGGCAATGGTGTGCTTGAAGTAGCCGATGTGGAATACGGGGACCACCAGTTTAATATATGCGTAGTGGCCAACGCAATCGACAGAATTGAGGCCGCATGTCTCACAAAATGCATTCTTCTCTGTCGTTCCCTGAGATGGTGATCAGCTACATTGTGCATGGGAAGGTATAGGCAACTCACCAGCCGACGATCTAAAACGCCATCTTTGACGGGAAGTCGATCGGTGGGCGTATACAAGTCGCGATGAGTGATCTGAAATTCGGAGATTTTGACTGTATCTTGGGCGTTAAGCAAGCTGAACTGTAGCTGTTTTCTGATGGGCTCTCGCATCAACCAATTTGAAAAAAACTGAACGAGGGGATTGGACATACATAACTTTTGGTGCCTCAGAAGGTACCGTCTCCTTCATGACAGGTAATTTGGTACTAGAAGCTAGTGAGAAATTTTGCAATGACGCCTGTCACTCATGCGCAATGCACGAGTAAAGTATCTGTGTATATGAGTACAATTTGAGTTCGACGTCACTATGTAATGCTACTAGATATCAGAATCGATAATATGTGGCGTGACTGCTCGTAACATAAGTGCGTGACGCCGTGATGAGACTTGCGCGTCGCGTGTCTGCGATTGAATCATATCCTGCATCCAAACCATGTCGAGAACATCATACGATAGGTTCGACTATTCACTAGTTCCGCCGTCTGCATGCTCATGAATTGTTGGGCAGATATCTCACTGTTTTCTCGCCCGAGGGTCGATTGTACCAAGTCGGTGTGTTGATGATTATTGGACATGCTCGTAATGACGCGTGCTCATATACTCCCCCTTAGAATATGCATTCAAAGCTATCTCTGGTTCAGGCCACACCGCGGTCTCTGTCAGAGGCTATGACACCTCTGTAGTCATCACGCAAAAGAAGATTCCGGTATGTTGTGCTACGAAACGGCCATCATCATGATATTTACTTCAGATCAGGATAAGCTGTTGGATGCGTCGACTGTCACGCACCTCTACAGTATCACTCGCACTATTGGGTGTGTCATGACTGGCCTTGTCGGTGAGTAAAAATGGTGTGGGGAACGGCTTGTACGTGCGCTGACGTAGGTTACAGCTGACGCCCGTGCCCAAGTTTTACGTGCTCAGCAAGAGGCTGCCCAGTGGAGATATAAATATGGATATGACATAACTCCGGATGCTCTGGCACGACGACTGGCAAATATCAATCAAGTCTACACGCAACGGGCTGGCATGCGGCCATTAGGTATCTGTAAGGCCACCTATCTTGTTACCGTGGTTCGCAACTAACGACAATAAATATGCTCATAGCTATGATCTTAATTGGGATCGATCCAGAATACGGGCCGCAATGTTTCAAATTGGACCCTGCTGGCTACTTTGTTGGGTTCCACGCCACCGCTGCTGGACAGAAACAACAAGAAGCGATGAACCACCTAGAAAAGAAATGGAAGAAACTAGACAAGGGTAAGGGAGCTGACGATGCTGCAGCTGCCGGCAAGAAGCTCAGTCGAGCAGAGGTTATTGAGGTGAGTAATACTATATTACAAAATGACGTGAATAGCTAAGTATTGTTTAGATTGCAATAGAAGCAATGTCGACGGTTCATGCGACGGACTACAAGGCCGGAGAGATAGAGATTGGAATCGTATCGACTGCTGAGGATGAGGACTCCAAGACTCGTGGTGAATGGCGTGTGATGGATGAGGCCGAGGTAGAAAGATATTTACTAGCATATGCAGAAAAGGACTAGGATGCATTGTTGCACACATGAGAATTAATCATTTGCTCACAGAAACACGGAAAGAGTGGTTTAGATAAGTTTTTTTGGGTGATACAGTATGAATCATAAATGGTGTTTATCAAGTTTATTTATTCTATCGCAAAGAAGCTCCCCCACTCTGCATGACCGTAAGTGCTGGATCATTTGCATTTGTTATACAGAAATACTGACCAATATGGCATCTATCTCTACTTGCTCCAAGTACCTGGAGGATGGTTTCGAGAAGCGTGCTGGAGCATCCCAAAATTCTAGGAATACAGCATGATCCTGCGATGCTCGGGGTGAGCTGTGAGGACCAGCCTTTTCAAAAAAGGACTTTTGCCATTCTGGAGGAGCGGCTGGATGAGGGTGAGAAGGACCCGCAGCTATTATGACATTAGTTATGCAAGATAATAGATTGCCCGACGCACTAGCTGGCCATACACGCTTTCCAATGAAGCTGATGAGAGGTTTGTGTGCTAGCACTTTAACAGATGGATGCATGGTAAGTGGCTGGGAAGCGGGCCGCCTGGCAGAGCCGTTCATGAGATATGTTATTTGCACATATTTACTTGGTCACCAGCGGCTGAGGTAACCGCGCCGATCGCCTAGTGACGCCAAAGGTATCAGTAAACCCTTGAAATATAAATAAAAAGCCTAGGTATATAACTGCTGGTATACTTTGACTGTGCTTTGTTTCCTAGAAACAATATGTCGGTTCTTCAGGTGTACTCTTCTCTGTCGTCAAGCTCGCCAAGAGCTACGATATCACAAACACTTCAATCAATTGCTAGTATGTCTCAATCTTATGTTATGGCTAACTACTTCAATCTAGTTTTTTAGGTGCTCCTCCCATCGATCCCCCTTCTTGTAAAGTACTCATCCAGCTCATCATAAATGATCTTCAGGCTGTCATTATCGATGGCTCCCCCAGCCGTTTAATCAGAGATGGTTTGCTCACTCTATTAGATTTATATGCTCCATACTGATCCCATGTCAATCGCAGACGCATTTCCCGCTCTTTCTGCCGTCAAGGGACTTGGAAAATTCCCCCACGGTGCACAAGTCCTTGCATCAGTTTCCAACCTTAAATGTCTTATGACGCTTGCTATGAATCTCGAAACTGCTCATGATGCATCGAATGAAGCTTTGAAGTGTGTTGCCAACACCTTACTCCTTAGTGAACCCGCTCGCACCAGGTTGCTGAGTCAAGAAATCGATGGAGGAAATATCTGTGTCGACCTACTCCAGGTCAGAGCCCATCACACTGTGTGTTTTGCATTCAACCCATTTTTTTTTAGAAATCTGCAACACCCGAGAACATATTTCTCTCGTCCAGGATCCTCTTTCTCTGTACTGTATCCCCCCATCAATCTGCTTCCTTCATTGAATCTATCGTTGAGACAAAACGCGCCAACTGTCCTGGAAATGGAACAATACTCGATATTATTGCCCTTAAGTTGGATGATTTAGTTGTATCCATGCAAGCTGGAATAAACATGTCCCGAGATGCGATGACAGATCTCCTAAAGCTCACCTTCAATATCCTGGTACATTATCCCAAAGTCGGTCACTTCTTTTTTAACCACAATTACCAACTCTCAATCGCGTTATAGCTGGCTCCCTCCGAGGTGCAGTCTCCCGGAACAGTTCCTGTAGACCAAAAGGTAATGGGAGATTTCTGGAATTCGCGGCTTGACGGGTGAGTGCCTTGTCGTAATCTTACCACAGTATCTCACACGGTATTGCAGCATCCTACCCCCACTTCTTCGTGCCTTTCAGACTATCCCTCTTTCCTCTCCAAATCCTCTTACACCACCGTTGACTCACGTCATTCATTCGCTAATTACCATCCCTGTCGACGCGTCATCTCGTGCGATATGGTTCGGTACTCGTCTAGATTCACATTCGACTACCCCACAGCCGAGTTCCCCTGAGTCCACTACCTCTTCTTTGGCTGGTTCAAGCCATGATAACCAATTAACACTCAAGGAGCCAAAGGCCAGGCATATTGAACGCGCCATATCGTCTGTCATTTCAGCCGGTCGCCGTTCGTTCTGTCGCTCTCCACGTTCGGACTCGTCTTCCGCTGCCGACTGCGCTTCACGCGCTTATGAACTCCTAGACACGACCCTTGCTCATTTTCTTCCAGGTGATATCGATCCGGATGATCCCTCAGTGCAAGATCTGTGCAAGATTGATGGAAACGCGTCCCTGGATGAAATCCTGTGCCCGCTTGTTCTACTTATAACACGATTCTGTCTTGGTGACGACGATGCCAAGACAAGAATAAGACAGTGGTTAGTGCCTGAAAATTTGGACAGGACACATCCTTTGGAGAAGAGAGCAGATCTTTTGGGTCGGTGCTTGAGGCTCCTTGCATCTGTCTATCACAGCAGGTTGAAGGACGCTATGGGAGAAATGTTGTATGCAATGTGTGATTCAAATGGTATGTAATATGCAGCTCCCGTTGGTTATATTTACAAATGAAATTTAGCTACATCCCTTGCTGGTTATTTCGGATACGGCAACGTTGCTGGTTTCCTTTATCACAAAGGCGTTGTCAGTGCACCGCTTGTCAGTGCAGGCTCAGGCGCACCACCGACTACTGTGTCAGGTTTACCCATCAACCCCATCACTGGCACCGTTGAGCATCCCTCGAGAACCATCGACATGACTGATGAAGAGAAGGAACACGAAGCGGAGAAGTTGTTTGTGTTATTTGATCGGCTGGAGAAAACTGGTGCGCTACCTCCGAGCCAGAATCCCTATCGCAAGGCATTTCAAGAGGGTAAAATGGGTTGATCTCAGTAGCAACAGTAGACACGAAGTTATTAAGGGCTTGCGAGTAGCTTACCGATACCATCCCTCGGTTTGATTTCCTTACACATTTAATGAAGTATGATAGATCAAGTTGCCAACTGCAGTATAGAACAGAACAGTGTACATATGTATGTACGAAAGATATGCAACAACTAAGGCCACACGAAGAGTGGGAAGTCATAATTTTTGGGGTAGCACTGTGCGGTCTAATCGAAAGTGATCTTTGACCCCTCAAACTGAGTGACGGCTCCAGTGCGTGCGCCTCCTCGACCTCTGCCACCACCCCTTCCACCGCGGTCACCACCTCGGCCGCGTCCTCTCCCACCACGGTCACCACCAAACCCGCCGCGTCCACGTCCGCGGTCACCGCCGCCGAACCCACCGCGTCCACGACCTCGGTCACCGAATCCACCACGACCTCCACCCCGTCCACCCCCAGCGTTGTCTCTTGGTTGGGAATAGTCCAAGCGAAGGCTGCGGCCATCAAGCTCATAACCCTGCAGCTGTCCGTAGGCTGTCTGTGCGGCCTCCAGAGCACTAAACTCGACATAGGCAAAACCTTTCGGCCTTCCCGACTCACGATCCGTCGGAACACGAACGCTTTTAACGTCGCCGTGCTCGCCAAAAACTTCCCAAAGTTGGTCCTCGTTAACACCAAAGCTAAGATTCCCAACAAAGAGGACGCTTGATACTGGGCTCGGCATGTCACCAAAAGACTTCGCCCGGTTTTCACGGACAGCGGTTTTATCCGGGGGAGTGCTTTTGTCAATATTAACGGATCGCCCATCAATATCTTTGCCATTCATTTGGAGAGCCTTTACAACCGCATCTGCGGATGTGAAGTGAACATAGCCAAAGCCACGCGACTTTCCGGTCGCGCGATCCGTCTGCACTTGAGCAGAAACAATTTCGCCGCAGGAGGCAAATTCCTGTGCAAGCCAGTCGTTGTCGACATTCCATGATAGCCGGCCAACGAAAATACTTTTCGTTTCCTCAGTCGACACGCTAAGAGCGGTATTGCTATCGACCAATTTTACCTTTTTTGGGGGAACGGATGGCTCTGCTTCTGCTTTGCGCTTAGTCCCTGTAGGCCATTCAGATTGATGAATGACTACTACAATCAATAACTTACCCTTCGCAGGCGGTACCTCGGCGCCCTTGTCCCCATCCTGATCTGACGAACTCTCGTCGCTTGGAGAAGAATCGGAAGAATTGCCACTTTCTTTACCCTTCCCCTTTTTGTCGGCTGGGACACCGGCGGGTTTTTCATCATCCGATGAGTCATCAGAGTCCGAGATAGGGGCAAGTTGCTTGGGTTGTTCATCCTCTGAAGAGGAGTCCGAGGACTCGTCACTTGATTCGGATGCTTTTGAAATTGATGCTTTGAGTGCTCCCTATAGAAATTGAATGAAGGTCGAAAGACTGGAAAAATAAATACATACAGCCTTAGCCAAAATCTCCTTGGGTGATATTGGTAATTTGACTTTCTTTGCCGGCAAGGTGGTGACTTTTGCTGCCTTGCTCTTATCCGTCTTTTTGCCTGAAGACCAAGACAAAAAATTAGGTTGGGCGGAGACTAGTGCCATTAAGCACTTACCATTAGCAGGTTGGACATCCTGCATCTCTACGTCCTTGTCACCGACTTCATCTGATGAGCTCTCGTCGCTCGACGACGAATCAGAAGAATCACTACTCTCCACTTTACCCTTTCCCTTTTTGCCGGCTAGAGTGCTAGTAGGCTTTTTTTCTTCTGGTGAATCGTCAGAGTCCGACATAAGCGCAGTTTTTTTGGGTTGTTCGTCTTCCGAAGAAGAGTCTGAGGAATCGTCAGATGATTCGTCTTTGGAATGCTTAACGGGAGTCTTTCCATTCGATGCTTCGAGTACTTTCTATGGGGGTTGGATAAAGGTCAGGAGGGGACGAGTAACGAAAGGAATACATACGGCCTTGGCCAAAATCTCCTTGGGTGACGCTAACGACTTTGCTTTTGCGGGTGAGACGGCGGCTGGCTTGACACCCTTGGCCTTATCTGCTGCCTTCTTGTCTGCCTTCTTGTCCGATTTTGCCATGGTGTACAAGTGAGGGATACAGATATGCGATGTAAGAAGTCCAAAATTTTGGCTGGATAAGCACGTGAGCCATTCTGATTAAGGGCAGGTTAAAGACTTGGAATGCGTTGCGATGTGTGCCAATCAATTCCTTCAGCACTACGGCAATGGATAATCACTTTGACGTTATCGTACTTGGCACCGGTCTGACCGAATCTATAACTGCTGCGTGAGCAAAATTGAAATTCGCGCACCATGTTCTTGTACTCAGTAGGAACCTATCAGTGCTCTCTCCAAAGCTGGTTTCAAAGTCGCACATATTGACCCCAATCCATATTATGGTGCAGACCAAGCATCCCTCTCATTAGATGAACTCGTGCAGTGGGTTGATCACTGCAAAGAGGACAATCATTCCGTCACTCATTATGGTGAAGTCCCACCTCATGCGAGACAGTACTCAGTCTCATTGGCCCCTTCGGTCATTCCATCAATCGGCCCTTTCATTTCGTCCCTCATTGCGTCCGGCGTTTCTCGCTACGGATCTTTCAAGCTCCTTAGTCGTGTTGTCATTTATGACGCTGGCATATTGAAAGATGTTCCTCAGAGCAAAGATGACATCTTTCAGAGCAAGGCGATGAGTCTCTTAGAGAAGAGGAGGGTCACGCGTTTCCTAATGTTTGCTGCTGGAGAATTCGAGAATAGCAAGGAGCTGCACGACCAAGAAAATTCTCCCTTGCTTGATTTCTTGCAGAGTATTTTTTTGCTCAGTGAAGCAACCGCTCGCACCATTACCTATGCCCTGGGATATTGCTGTTTTATTTCAGAAACGACTCTTCCCGCTCTGTATCGTATCCGCGCTTACCTGAAGGGATCTGGTCGCTATGGGCCGTCCTCATTTCTCGTTGGCTACTACGGTGGCTCGGGCGAAATCGCACAAGGTTTTTGCCGCGCAGCTGCCGTGAGGGGAGGTGTGTATATTCTGGGACGATCCATTACAAGAATCTCGTCTGTCGATCCCACCGCGCCAGAATATCCCGTTTTGACATCAGGTCCACCCCAGTTCGCTGTTGAAGTGGACGACTTTCCAGACCGTCTTCACTGTCGATGCCTGATATCGGCGACTACTCTTCTACCAGGTCACCTTCGCACTCTAGCACATCTGATTCGTCCGAGTATTTCGTCCCGCAGCTCTCCGCAGCCATTTGCAATGGCGCGATGTATCGCAATTGTTGATGGACCAATCACTTTACCTTTGGACACTGAGGATTCCGGAGCGTCAGAAGCGTCGGATTCTTCACTTCTTGTCTTTCCGCCTGGGTCGTTGAACGGGGGATCGGCGATTTCTACTGTGCATGTTATGACAGCAGGTCCAGGTACAATGTCGGCCCCTTCTGGCAAAGGTATGGTTGTTCTTCAATTCATGATTAGTAGTACCTCAATTCATTTTAGGAATCCTGTACATTTCAATGCCTCTTGCCACTAATTCCGTTCATTCGGCTGAGATTCTTTTACGCCCTTATCTAACAGCTGTTCTCGTATTGTTTCGGGCTGAGCAACAGGAGCAGACAAGATTGATTTGTTCTACATTCTATATGCAAGAACTTGCCTCGTGTACATCCAGCACCTCAGATTCATTGGTAGGGCTGCTGGCTGTGCCTTCATTAAGCCCACATACAACACAAGGGGTAGATGAAGCTGCAATAGTTGCAGAGGCTATTTTCAGGAAGGCAGTATTTTCTCTTAATAGAGAGATCAAAGAAGGATGTGAGCAATGTGTGTTTTGGCCTTTGTTAGCTGAGATGGAGGAGGGAGAAGATAATAATGTGCAGTGGTAGAACACACATACATATGTAGTATGAGGGACCTGCTTGTTTAGGAAGAAGTATTGTACAATCTTTTGAGAGAGGCAAACTAGGATTGTTGCCACAGCTCTCACAAGGTCATATGAAGTGTTACAGCAGAGTTATGTAGCAATGAGATTTATTCAGCTGAGGAAAATATCATAAATTAGGTTCCAGTGCAAGAACCACACATAGTCAAGTATCACAGAATTTTTCCAAAAGTAATTGCAACGAGGAATTCTTGTACTGAATTTGCAAAGAATCTTGCTATTTTTCAATATATTGATATGCAGTTGGTCAGGACCTGTGTTAACAAAGTCTGAATGTAGTTCTGAGGCCTTTCTTGCTTATGCTTAACATCAAGGGACAGTCCAAAGGTATAACCTAAGGCTGAAAGATGTTTCACAAGTCAAGAGGATCAAAGATGCAAGTCAAGACACTAGATTGCATAGAACTAGCTTAGGGAAATACAGCTGGTAACTCTGGATTTATATATGTCCAGTAAAGATGGGTTTAGCACTGGTCTCCTGGTAATACAGCATATAGCAAGATGAAAAAGGAAAATGATCAACTACTCAAAAGGGAAAAGTGGTATGATATGGAAAATCAGCCAATAGCAAAAAGGACATATATGATGTCATAAAATAAAAGTAATGGTGATGATGGGAAAAACAACAGAATCCAGTGTATCATATGTATGGTTGTAACATTACCCCCTTACTAGATTTCAAAGTCACTAGCTTCATCATCACAGATGAATATCTTCAGTAAGATGCTTGGGGTCAACCTCACTCTTATCTCTGGGAAGTCCTACATAGGATTCCCTGTCTGCTTCCATCACTTCTGTATGCCCTCTAAATGCAGGGCAGTGCTCCTTCGCATGTCCTGAACTATATGCCAAACAGAGTAGGCACCTATAGCTAGGACAATGGATTGCTTCATGGTTATACCCATGGCAATGAGAACATATTTTGTAGGTATAGTTGAATGGAAGGATGCTAGGAATATTTGATAACACTGATGAGGGAAGAGAAGCTTTGTCAAATGTATCATTGCTACTATCATCTGCTTCCAATTTAGCAGCTCATTGCTGGGCATACACCTCACCCAGTATCAGCCTGGCATCCTCCCATTCTAAGTGCATCCTCAATGAAATCTCCAGCTGGCCTATAAGAGTGTGGAGCAGTATCAATGCAATGTAAGATAGTTTGAAAATTTTCAGCATTAAGGCCTGCTGTGATGAAGTCTACCTGAGTTTGACAGATAGTATGGATACAACAGAGGATACTGCAGGATGGTTATCAACAGTATCACATAGTTGATGGATATGAAGATTCTGTAAAAAACATTTCATATGGAGTCAAGTGAGGGTAAAGGAGCAAGTTCTGTATGAAGAGCTATGACAGAGTGACTATCTTCAAGATAGTGACAATAGTGTTCATGGACATAAGGCGCATAGTGTGGTTCAAAAGATATCTGATTGTTATTGATGAGGCATTGTATAGGAACAAGGGCAATTTTGGGAACTTTGATGATGGAAGGCATGGTTAGAATCTTGGGTGTTTTTATAGAAAAAAGATGGATGACACTTCTTATATATGGTGAAAATTGAAGTGGAGTTGCAGAGGTTAGATTCTGGTTCACGTGAATTTTCAGCTGATGAATATCCCTTCCATTTGACAATGAATCATTATTGATTGGCTGTTCCTTTATGATTTAGAATTGCTTTGACTTCAAATTCTTCTTCTCCTTCTATTAGGTTAGGTTGTGGGAATAGGAAGTTCAGTCTGTGGATGTTGTTTTTGTAATGGAATGATAAAAAAGTGGCATGGAAAACTGGGTGAATCTTCTATTGCTTTGGAAGTTCTAGTTGGTATGTAAGGGGTGATAAGACTTTGATGAATCTAAAGAGTCCTTCCTATTTTAAAGCCAATTTTTGGTGAGAGTAACAGAGTTTGAGGTTCTTGGCTTCTAGCTGAACTCTATCTCCTCATTTCCAGGGTTTGAATCTAGAATGAATTTGGTTCTTCATTATCTGTCTGAGAGTTCAAGGGTTTCTTCTTGATGGTGTTAGAGCATCTTTAGTTTTGCTTCTACAGCAGGAATGTGAGAGTTTGGGGGTTGTAACAACTTGGAAAAATTGCTAGCTGCTTAGAAGCCCAATTTTCCAATGAGTTGTCCTAAAAGGTCATAACTAAAGTCACAGGGGCTTGGCCTCAGCTCATACACTGTGCCTCTAATTTTGTATGAAGTCCAAGGGGGAGTTCTGGTGAAGTCCAGAGGGGAAGTCCAAAGGAACTCTGGGGCTGGATTGCTCAATAAAGCACTGATAGACTTCCAGAGGAGCACAGAAAACCATGCTGGAACTATTTCTGAAGGACAGGGAATAAAGGTAAGACTACTGGAACAAGTCCCAAGTAGAATGGATGGAGGATAAACTACTAGACAAAGTCTGGAGCAGTATCATATACCATACATCTGATCTCAGATCAGATCGATCCTGCTTCCATCCGGTCCACAAATCCTCTTTGGACCACTCATCTGAAAGTTCCTACTTCTCGCACTCTAACTCCATTGTGGACGTCTGTGTCTACCTCCTTTTGGCAATCCTCCTGTCTCCAGTATTCTGGCTATGTATATTTCTATCCTGCTTATTGATCCATTACCTATGTTTCATTTCTGACTCGTGCTTACTGATCCACTGTGTAGTTACTAATAGACTTCCATTATACATTGTACATAGCCCTTGGTCCCAGACTCGTTGATTATCCATGCCAGTTGTTACAGTTGTACGTGCCCCTA
The DNA here is from genome assembly GCA_016800925.1 of Suillus spraguei. NCBI lineage: Eukaryota > Fungi > Basidiomycota > Agaricomycetes > Boletales > Suillaceae > Suillus > Suillus spraguei. The sequence continues at coordinate 105,623 of JABCPU010000135.1, forward strand.
TTCATTTTCTCTTTGTCTCCTTACTTGTATATCATGTCACATGACTCTGACTCATATGCTCAATGCATCTGTACTATAGTTGCCTTCCCTATTTGGATACGCACTTACTTTCCCACGCCTCTCTTGGTCTGTGCGCACATATTGGTCTATTTAAGCACGTTGTACTTGTAGTAGATTCTTTACTTTAATCTTACTGGGTTTTACCTGGAACTTCCTTTGCTTAGGTCTCCAACCTAAGTTGTCTTGAATCGTCTCTAAGTCTAAGCACTCCTTAGCCTTAGTCTCTATTCTCGTAGAACCTCTTAGACTTGTCTTTGAGGCCGAACCCTTGATTGTACTCGGAACACGTTCCTTGTACTTTCACCTTGTCCTCTTCTGGACATTGTAAGAACCTCCCAGCAGACTGACTGTGTCTTTTCACTGTCGCTGGTGACGCCACCCCAGTTGTAACAAAAGATTAAAGTCCATTTTGATCGTTGACTATCCAGTCTTCGACCCCAAACCCTGGTTGCTTAGATAAGCAGATAAGCATACACGTACGCTCAACTGATTGTCAAGAGAAGCCCTCTGACAGAAGACAAGCCCTGACGGACAGCAAGACAGCGCGTGTAGGCACCGAGAAAGTATAAACTCACCAGACGAATCGCCAAATATGACGACCAAAGACTTTGAATACAAAATCGGTCAGCCAGCCGGTTTTGATGGAGATCGCGACAATTCTCGCAAATTTATCGAATCATGCAATCTACACTTTGACATCAATGAAAAGCTTTACACCACCGACAAACAGAAGATCATCTTCATAACATCTTTTATGACGGAGAGAAATGCCAAATCTTGGAAAGAGCAATTCCTTGACCATGCTCAATCAACCGACACCTCTGGACAAAAAGTTGGTTATGGGACAATGGTGGATTTTATGAAAAGCTTCAAGGAAGCCTTTGAACCAGTGGATACCAAAGGAACCGCACTCACGAAACTCAGGGATCTCAAACAAGGAAGTGGAGATCTTCACACTTACATTGCTGTTATGACCATGCAAAACCGGAGGTTAGTAAGAAGTCCTGGTCTTACATGGGGTTGTACCGGAGGGTTGTAAGTCAAAGGGGCTTGGCCTCAGCTCGTACGCTGTGCCCCTTACCTGAGTATGTGCCCTTAATTTCGGATGAAGTCCAAGGGAGAGTTCTGGTGAAGTCCAGATGGAGGGTCCGGACAAACTCTAAGGCAGGATAGCTCGACAGAGCTCTGATGGACTTCCAGATGAGCACGGGAATGCGCCGGAACTATTTCTGGAAGGTAGGGAGTAATGGTAACACTACTGGAACAAGCTCCAAGTAGAACGGATGAAGGATGGACCACTGGACAAAGTCCAGGGCAGGATAGGAGCAGAGCTCCGGAGGGAAAGATGATCCATAGATGTCAGAGGATAGGATAGGATGGATCCGGAGGACTAGGGGTCCGAAGGTCCGGAGCTCAGAGGAGCGGAGGAGTGGAGGAGCGGAGGAGCGGAGGAGCGGAGGAGCGGAGGAGCGGAGGAGCGGAGGAGCGGAGGAGCGGAGGAGCGGAGGAGCGGAGGAGCAGAGGAGCAGGAGGGAGGAGCAGAGGAGCAGAGGAGCAGAGGAGCGAGGAGCAGATGATCGGATGATCGGATGAGCATAGCTCTGTGGATCTTAGAGGAAGTGTTGGCTACTACAGAGGAGTAGGTCTGGATGTGGTGTAGAGATAGTATAGACTACTCCGGACAAGGTCTGGAATAGAAACAGACAGTATAAGACTACCAAAGGTAGAGTCGGAGGTGAAACAGATGATAGACGGAGATGGACGAAGTCCGAAAAGATTATAGACATAGGGTCAAAGCTCCGGCCTAGGGAGTGATCCCATAGGCCTGAGTCGGAAGCTTACAAGGGCCGGAGCCCAAGTGCAAGAATGGAGACAGAGTTATATAGACATGATAACAGGATACAGAGTAATCAAAGGAATATACAGAAGTAGGAACAATGAATCAGACTAAGGTCTGCAGGAGTTGTACTACAAGTTTATATACTGTAGGAGCATGCCGGAGGGTAAGTACAGATAGTCCGAGGCTATGTCTGAAGCATATGGAAACACATTAGTAAGTACAGCGGGACATAAGGCTATGAACTCGGAGATGAAGCTCGTACAAAATACTTATCAAGACGGAGGCAGAGATCACCGAGAACCGGAAGCACAGAGATACCCAGAAGCCGAAGACACAGGTATATTCTAAAAGGGGTAATGCGCAGGTGCGCGGGAATAGTTCGGATATGAACTTGGATCGGATATGGACACGGATGGATATGGATTGGAGTGGATGGGTGGATCGGATATGTGAACTGGATTGGATGGGTGGATCAGATATGTGTAGGTTGGGTGTCTGGATGTCCATGGATTGGATTTGATCTAAACCTGAATGTACGGTATATGACAATCGCCGACTTTGAGGCACTTGCAGCCAAGGCTCAAATTACCGACAATGCAACGAAGATCCAATTCTTCCAAGATGGCCTGAACTGGGGTATCCTTACAAAGCTTTTCGCACTAGGAGATGTCTCAGAAGTATTCCGAGACATTGTGCTGCAATGTGTTTCCATTGACAACTCCCATCATCGCCTTCAAGCCATGAGGACACGTCATGCTCCACAACAGAAGAAGAAGAACTATGGAAACACACGTTACATCCCTAATTGTGATTCCAACGCAATGGTCATAGATCGAATCTCCGACATGGAGAGATCCGAATGCATGAAGAAGGGACAATGCTTCGGATGCAAGAAGACAGGACATCGCATTCACAATTGTCCTGACAGAAAGAAGAAGACCCCACTCCGACAAACTGAAGTCAAAGAAGGGGAAGACATGAAGAAACTGTAAGGCGGATTGTTGCGGATTTTTGACTTGGAAAAACAAAGACTCGACGTATGTTTCTCCCAATGTACTACTAAGACTTGTATGCGCTGTAGGTGAAAGAAAAGAACTTCGTGTCCCTATCACCCTTCACTCGTGTACTCGCCTAAAATCCGTCGACACCACTGCCGTTATTGATTCAGGAGCGGCAGGAACATTCATTTCCGAAGAGTTTGTGAAACTCCATCAAATCACGAGACGAAAACTCAAAACACCATTTCGAGTTACTACGGCAGATGGAACTCTTATCAAAGGAGGACCAATCACGCACTACTGCCTCCTAGTGGTCAAAATTGATGAATGAACCATGTATGGAAAATTCAATATTACCAAACTAGGAAGGAGAGATCAAATCCTTCTGGGAATTCCGTGGTTACGCGCAATGAACCCAAGTATAGATTGGGCTGCTGAAACGCTCGCCCTTCCTTGGACAGCAAAATCAGATGAAATCAAAATTGATATAGATACGGATCGGAAGAAGAATGGATTGCCCCAATTCTTCAATCATCATTCCAAGTGGCAACATTCCCGACTTCCAAGATCCCTTGCCATCCCTTCTATTCCTAACGATTCAGAACCGGAAGAACAACCACTGCGCACCATCAATCCTACTCCACGTGTACAACTGCCATGACCAGTATCACCAATTCCCCGCGTAGAAAAGCGCAAGAATGAATCTGAACCCGAGCATCGGGCCGGACAAGAGCCTATTGAGCAACGGCCAATAGAAGAACAGAAGTATGGAAAAAGAAAAGCAGAAGAGGAGATCTCCGGACGGGATACCAACGTAACGAAATTATCCAAGTTCTATGTACCCCCGAAAACTCTTCAACATACTCCCTCGGCTTCAATTGAAGAAATCCCCAATGAAGAAGAAACCGTGCCCTCATTGATCCCAACAGAGGATGATGAACAATTCAACACCATGCAAGATGTCTGGCACGCACCAGAAGTCCATGAGATCTCCTCCTACGAACTTGGTGATGGAGTGAGCATGAGAATCATAGAAGAAGTTTCCATGGACACGCCCCTCACACATGATGGGACTTCTCGATTCGAACAACTCTCCAACTATTCCGCAATTCCCCTTCCTCCTCCGAAATACAGTAACAAAGCTCAGGAATTCGCCACGGATGAGAAGGAAAAGAAAAAGAAATCCTTTGAAGAATTGGTCCCGGACTATTTACACGACTTTGCAGACGTCTTTGCTAAAGACGGATTAAACAAACTACCCCCTGAACGCCCCAGTATTGATCATCGGATCGATACTAAACCCAGTTTCATCCCCGCACGTCTAAGGTTTACCCGCTATCGGAAAAAGAACGTGCTGCCGTCAAAACGTTTATTGATGAAAACATTGCGAAAGGTTTTATCTCAGAATCAAAGTCACCCCAAGCCAGTGGCTTCTTCTTTGTGGGAAAGAAGAGTGGAGAATTGCGTCCCTGTCAAGATTATCGCTACATCAACGATTGGACAGTCAAGAACACCTATCCGCTCCCACTCCCTATCTCCCTTGTTGCATGTCTTCACAATGCACAGTTCTTTACGGAAATGGATATCCGGTCCGGCTATAATAATATTCGCATTCATCCCAATGATCGCTGGAAAGCTGCTTTTACAGCGGAGTTCAGCCTCTTTGAACCGAACGTCATGTTCTTTGGCCTCTGCAATTCCCCAGCAACTTTCCAAGCATACATGAATCATACTTTCCAGCAGGAAATTAACGAAGGATGGATGGTTATCTACATGGACAATATCTTGATTTTCTCTACAACTATGGCAGAACACCGCGAACGGACAAGACAGGTTTTGATGAAGATACGGAAGGAACAATTTGTTCTTGAAACCGGAGAAATGCACCTTTGATGCAGAAGAAGTGGAATACCTCGGAATGATAATCCGCCCCAGACAAGTTGCTATGGATATTGCCAAGACTAAGGGAATCTCCGAATGGCCAGTTCCGAAATCTGTAAAAGATGTTCGGTCATTCCTTGGTTTTTGCAACTTCTACCGCATGTTCATCTCCCATTACTCTGATATTGCCCGACCTCTTATTGATTTAACAAAGAAAGACAAGGTCTTTGATTGGTCAACTGAATGCATGGACACTTTCGAAGAACTGAAAAGACGCTTCACATCCCAACCAGTACTCTGTAACCCTGATCCTTCCCGACAATTTGCTATTGCCGCTGACACTTTGCTCATAGCAACTGGCGGAGTTCTCTTGCAAACTGATGAGAATGGTGTTTATCACCCATGTGCATATCTCTCACAGTCTTTGAACCCTGCAGAACGCAATTATCAGATCTTTGATGTCATATACCATACTTCTAATCTCAGATCCGATCATATCCGTCCAGATCCGATCGTTTCCATATCCGTCCGGTCCACAGATCCTGTCCGGACCACCCTTCCGAATGTACTCACTTCTCGCACCTTAACTCCCTGGTGAACATCTGCGTCTATCTCCTTTCGTCATTTCTCCTACTACCGGTACTCCGGCTGTTTATATTTCCGTCCTGTGTTACTGATCCGTTTCCTGTGTTCATTTCCGATTCATGCTTACTGATCCGCTGTGCAATAACTAATAGACTTCCGTTACACTTCGTACATAGCCCTCGGTCCCGGACTTGCTAATTATCCGTCTTAGATACTTACTGTATATAAACCACTTGTAGATCTCCATAGAACCTTAGTTCGAATATCATCTTAGATTCTACTCATTCTGCCTCCTCCGGACTTAAGCCACTCTCCACTTTAAGTCACCTTCCGAGACTTAGGATTGACTCCTATAGTCTATACCTCCGACTCTATCTTCGGATAGTCCATCTCCGTTAGTTTCTAGTTAGGAACTCGTTCCGAAACTAGCCTTAATCTCTGTCCTCTCCTTACGTTCCGAATTACCTTCGGACGTATTATATCCGACACCTTCGGACACCCGGATCCGTCACGCAACCCCTTCCAGGTCTTCGGACGAATAACTCCTCCCTGAAATAAGGGGCATTACTCGAGAAAGGGGCACAGTGTACGAACTGAGGCCAAAGCCCTTCGGATCTCTCTACCCTTGAGTACAGTCTTAACATTTGATCAGGAACTGCTTGCCGTAATCCAGGCATTGAATGAATGGCATCATTATCTCGAAGGAAACCCACACCCCGTCCTGGTATTCACCGACCACAAGAATCTTCTGTACTTTAGAAGTGCACAGAAGCTTACCCGTCGCCAAGCACGATGGCAATTGATTTTGTCTATTTACGACATTGAACTGCATCACATTGCAGGTACTAAATTGGCAGTCTTATTGATACCGATCTGAAGGATGTTTTGTCATCTTCTGACCCCCTCGATGACCCTGTCTTCAGAACAGCGTCCGATGCCCTTGATGGTGTATGCCTTCCCCCTATGAAGTCAGCACTCTCTGACTGGAAGATTGAGGAGAACGTCCTCTATTTTAAGAATCATGCCTATATTCCACCGGCGCATCGTCCCAATATCCTGCACAGGTATCATGATCATCCTACCGTGGGACATCCCAGTAGGTTCAAAACTGAAGAACTCATCAAACGAGAAGCTTGGTGGCCCGCTATGGGCTCTTACATTCGGAAATACGTTGAGGGTTGCGCCCTTTGTCAGCAAATGAAGGCCGATACTCACCCTGTTCGACCTCCCCTTGCCCCAATACCTTCCTCTGCAACTCGCCCCTTTTCCCAGGTCTCTGTTGATCTTATCACTGACCTCCCTGTCTCTGGAGGCTTTGACAGTATCATGGTCGTGGTAGACCATGGCCTTATGAAGGGGGTAATTATTATCCCTTGTCTGAAAACCGTCACTTCCGAAGGGATTGCTAAGCTATTCTTAAAACATGTTTATCATCGATTTGGACTCCATGACAAAGTTATCTCAGATCGAGGTCCGCAGTTCCTATCACGCTTCTCTAAGGAGCTTGCCCAACTTCTCGATTACGTCATTGCTCCATCTACAGCTTATCACCCTCAGACCGATGGTCAAACAGAAAGGCTTAACCAAGAACTTGAAACATACCTATGCATCTATTGCCGCAACAATCCTGAAGATTGGGTAGAACATCTACCAATCGCCGAATTTGTCCACAATCATCGAAAACATGATGCAAGGAATGCATCACCCTTCTATTTGATGATGGGATATGAACCACGCACCATCCCTCACCTTATCCCTGATTCATCAGTCCCTGCAGCAGAAGATCGAGTACGATCCCTGCAGAAGATAAGAGAAGAAGCAATCGCCTGCCATAACATTGCAATGCAAACAATGGCCGAACGATCCCAAGGAGATAAGTACATTCCATGGAAGATCGGAGATAAGGTTTGGCTATCTGCTGCCAATCTTAGACTCAAACTCCCATCAAGGAAACTCGCGCCAAAGCGATACGGACCTTTCCCGATCATCGATGTCTTATCACCCATCATGTTTACACTCAAACTCCCTCCGCAGTGGAAAATTCATCCCACGTTCCATGCTTCTGTCTTATCGTCCTATAGCGAAACAGACGTACACGGTCTGAACTTCCCTGAACCACCACCTGACATCATCGAAGAAGAAGAAGAATATGAAATAGAAGCGATTCTTTCCCACAAAGGAACCGGCACTCGCTGACGTTATCTTGTTTCTTGGAAAGGATATTCATCAGGAGATAACGAATGGCTCCCAGAAAAGAACTTGAAGAACTCCACTCGAATCTTGAATGCTTATAAGAAGCAACACGCCCTCTGATTATCCTTTAGTCAACCAACTGCACAAAGCACTTGATCAACTACCACCATCGAAATGTCTTTCCCCACTGCCTACATCACCCCCATCACCGTTGCCAAAAATGACTCCGACTATGATGCTGAAAACTACGGAACCCTTGCCACCGAAATCGACAACACCTCCTACATCGAAGCCGCCCATCTATGTGAAGGACACGCCCTTGAAATCGAAAGAATCCTCACAGAAAGAGGTGCCTTCCCGGCCCTCCTCCTCGTCAACATTATCCGTACTGCCGCCCTCATCGAAGCCACAGCCAATGAAACCACAGACGCCACATATCGTCAACGCTTCTTACATCTTCAAAAACGCATTCGTTCTTATGCTATGTTGTTGCTTCCCAGTTCTTTCAAAAGCGATGTTGAAGAAGCTATTCACATCGTGGCCGAACGTCGAGCAGGTGTTGCTCGACCTCCCTCTCCGCATGAAGATACGCCACTTCCTATTCCAGCACCCTCTTCTTCGCGCATGTATTCTAGTGTTGACGCCCTTGCTGGCTTATGCACTGCTGTCCAAGAGGTCGGGCAGCTCACCAACGCGGTTGTCGAAACCATCCAGCAATCAGTCGCTGAAACCAGAGCAGCCAGAAACTTAGTAGAAGAAGCCATCACTGATCTACAACAAACGCAAGCCGACCTCGCTTCCCCCCGAACCCCATCTCCTCTCAAACAACCGACCTCACTGCCTCCCATCATAGTCTCTCATGACCATCCTGCATGGCTGTACAAGCCTTGTACAGGAGAACAGTGTGAAGCTGCAAAAAGGTTAGGAATTCCTGTTGCTGAATTAATAACGCTCGGCCCTCGACTTCGCGATCTTCACATTCACCCTCCCATGTCCATTCCGTCATCATTTGGTCCAATGGATCCTGTCTCACCAGTCTTAGTAAAAGACTTTGGCATAACCTCCCCTTCTTCCTCCAATGAACTTCTTGCGGTTGCTGAACAAGGAACCATCCCTGATCTCCCAGCATCAGCATATGCTCTTTCCCCTGATCAACAAGCGCAGCTCAGACGCAATAACACTCTTGCCTTGAAACGCATGAGACGGAATAAGGGGAAGAAGCGCGCTAGATCCACCAGTCCTAAACCCATCATTTCACCGTCACCATTACGCAAATCTATCTCCAATCCCAATGAAAACATGAAATGTTGCGTTTGTGGATTACTTGGGCATCGTCAAAAGAACTGTGCGGAATACCAGTGCAAAGTTTGCAGATACTGGTCGCCTACCCATCTATCCATTTATTGTCCTCGACAAGTTGGAACTCCTCCCTTTACATTAACTTGGAAGGACGATGGATTCTACGATGCACTTCGTTCTTGGGAACGACAGCTTGACGATGAATGAATCCAAGCAGAGAAACGGAGGGATTCAAAACGATGCGCCGGTGCTGAAGAAGCCGTGTATATGAGAAGTGGATCCTTCGCTGATGAGGACTACGAGTATAGTGATGACCCTGTTTACTACACGAACCAGGATGAGTAAAGTCAGTGACTTTACGTGTAAAAAGGGGGTAATGTTACAGTTGTACGTGCCCCTATTCATTTTCTCTTTGTCTCCTTACTTGTATATCATGTCACATGACTCTGACTCATATGCTCAATGCATCTGTACTATAGTTGCCTTCCCTATTTGGATACGCACTTACTTTCCCACGCCTCTCTTGGTCTGTGCGCACATATTGGTCTATTTAAGCACGTTGTACTTGTAGTAGATTCTTTACTTTAATCTTACTGGGTTTTACCTGGAACTTCCTTTGCTTAGGTCTCCAACCTAAGTTGTCTTGAATCGTCTCTAAGTCTAAGCACTCCTTAGCCTTAGTCTCTATTCTCGTAGAACCTCTTAGACCTGTCTTTGAGGCCGAACCCTTGATTGTACTCGGAACACGTTCCTTGTACTTTCACCTTGTCCTCTTCTGGACATTGTAAGAACCTCCCAGCAGACTGACTGTGTCTTTTCACTGTCGCTGGTGATGCCACCCCAGTCGTAACACCAGTTACTTACAGTATATAAACCACTTGTAAATCTCCATAGAATCTTAGTTTGAATATCATCTTAGATTTTGCTTAGTCTGTTCCTCCGGACTTGAGTTCCTTCTGACTCTAGTCACCTTCTGAGACTTAGGATTGATTCCTATAGTCTAATATCTTCAGCTCTACCTTTGGGTAGTTAGGACTCTGTCCGACACTAGCCTTGTACCTTGTTCCATTCCTATGTTCTGGATAACCTTTGGACATGACATATCTGTTACCTTTGGACATCCAGATCCATCATGTGACCACCTTTGGACCTTTGGACCTTTGGACATATATGTATCTTCCCTCTGAAATAAGGGGCAATACTCGGGAAAGGGACACAGTGTAAGAACTGAGGCCAAAGTCCTTCAGATCCTTTACTTTTGAGTACGGTCTTAACAGGCAGGGTAGGAGTGAAGCCCCAGGAGGAGAGATGATCCATAGGAGGTAGAGTATAGGATAGGATAGGTCCAGAGTGTTAGTTGTGTGACTTTGCACTTAATTAGTTCAAGGACTTTCAGGACTTTCAGGACTTTCAGTACACTTTCGAGACATTGAGGACACTTCAATGACCGCACTTTTGGGACACTTTAAGGACATTACCATGATAGGCATTGTTTACATTTATTTACAAAAACTCGTCCATAGTCAGAGTTCATAGTCTTATATGCCTTGTGCATTGACTCTGAACTCTCAGGTATGATACATTTATATAGATACTTAATATACTTGTGCATTGACTCTGAACTCTCAGCTTGACTTATAACACAGAGGTCCAAAGGCCTGGAGTTAGGAGTGGAGGAGGAGAGAGATGGAGGAATGGAGGAATGGAGGAATGGAGGAATGGAGAAGTGGAGCTCTGTAATCTCAGGGGAAGTGTTGAACTACTTTGGAGGAGTAGGTCTGGAGATTATGTAATGAGAGTATAGGCTACAATCTGGAGTAGAAACAAACAGGTTAAGACTACCAAAGGTAGAGCCAGACATGAAACAGAAGTTAATGACAGGAGTTGGACAAAGTCCAGAATGAGTTAGATATCAAAGGGACAATACTCCAGCCTAGGGAATCATCCAATAGGCCTGAGCTGGAGGCTTACAAGGGCTGGAGCCCAAGTACAAGAATGCAACAGAGTTATATAGACAGAGTAAGCAAGATACAGAGCAGGCAATAGAATAAGTAGATGTAATGGTCAGACTGAAGTCTGCAGGAGTCTGAGGTATTGAAGAAACTTTCATCATCATCATCATCATCATCATCATCATCATCATATAGCATCTTTCCTTTTTCTCTTTATCACATGCATTCAAACATATATATAATATGCATCACCTCATTCACATACCTCAGTTGTTGTCTGCAAACACTGAGGTATGATAATTAGTCTCTCATTATCATGCCGTCTCTCACTTCACTTTCTATAGCATGTTCATTCATTAGGTATTGATAATATTTAGCTGTTGTCTGCAAACACTGAGTGTGTTCATTCATTAGCTTCTAACAGGTTAGGAGCTGTGATTTCTAAATGAAATTATTCAAGCTACAACCAACATGCACAGCTATTTACACAACTCATATCATTGTATTTTCTCTGCCTTTCCTTCAACATGGGGAAACTAGATCATATTCCGGAGTTGACAGGACTGGACACATATTTCGCTTGGAAGTGCGAGGTAGGTAACCTACACCCTGGGTATCAAGGATCAATGGTGTCATGTTACTGACACTGTTGATCCTGATGATGTCCTGGGGAATGCCTCTTACAAGCCTGTACCAGCCGATCCACTGGCTCTGACAGCTGCTAAGATGACTGCCATCCATGAGTGGCTAATCAATGATCTCAAGGCAAAGGCCATTATTACTCGCTGTCTATCCATCTCCGTTCAACAACTCATCTCTACGAGCCATAAATTGTCCACCTGTGATGCTTGGAAGACCCTTGAAGACCACTTCAGCCACACTGACATGGGCTCCCAACATGTTGTCCAGCAGAGTGTTACAACTATGCAAAACTGGAGGCTACTCAGAAGTCCTGGCTTTACATGGGGTTATACTGGAGGGTCGGAAAGTCAAAGGGACTTGGCCTCAGCTCATATGCTGTACCCCTTACCCAAGTAGGTGCTCTTAATTTTGGATGAAGTCCATTGGAGAGTTCTTGGTGAAGTCCAGATGAAGTCCGGATGAACTCTAAGGCAGGATAGCTCAATAGAGCTTCAAAGGACTTCAGGATGAGTGTGGGAACGTGCTGGAACTATTTCCGGATGACAAGGAATAAAGATAAGACTACTGGAACAAGTCTGAAGTAGAATGGATGGAGGATGGAACTGCCAGACAAATCCAGGGCAGGATAGGAGCAGAGCTCCAGAGGGAAAGATGACCTACAGATGTCGGAGGAGCAGAGGAGCAGAGGAGTGTAGCTCTGTAGATCTTAGGGGAAGTGTTGACTACTATGGAGGAGTAGGTCCAGATATAGTGTAGAGATAGTACAGACTACTCTGGACAAGGTCCAGAACAGAAACAGACAGTACAAGACTACCAAAGGTAGAGTCAGAGGTGAAACAGATAAGAGACAGGAATCAGATGAAGTCTGAAAAGGTTATATAACAGAGGATCAAAGCTCTGGCCTAGGAAATGATTCCATAGGTCTGAGCCAGAAGCTTACAAGGAGCCCAAGTGCAAGAATGGAAACAGAGTTATATAGACATGATAACAAGATACAGAGTAATCAGAGGAATATACAGAAGTGGGAAAGCAATGATCAGACTGAGGTCTGCAGGAGTTGTACTACATGTTTATATACTGTAGGTAGCATGCTGGAAGGTAAGTAAGCATAGTCTGAGGCTATGTCTGAAACATGTAGAAACACATTAGTAAGTACAGCGGAACATAAGGCTATGAACTTGGAGATGAAACTTATCAAGATGGAGGCAGAGATAACCGAGAGCTGGATGCACAGATATATACCAAAAGGGGTAATGCACAGGTGCGCAGGAATAGTTTGGATATGAACTCAGATTAGATATGGATATGGATCAGATGAGTGGATTGAATTGGACATGTATAGATTGGATGTTCGGATCTGGATGAATTGGATTGATTGTGTATAGATTGGGTGTCCAGATTGGACCTGAATGTCTGGTATATGACACAGAGCCTATATGTGTGCCAGATGAAAGACACCATGGATGCCTCTAACTATGTGGGACAACATTCTGTTCTACATGAACATCTCCTTTGCATGAGTGCCATCTACACCAATGCCAAGGTTGTCTTTTGGCTTCTACATGGACTTCCCTGCTTAGGTACTTGGCCACAATTCAAGACCTTGCTGGCCATCATGCTCCCTGCTATTGTCCCACCCACTCCTGCAGTGCTTGCTGCCAGTGCAGTTCTGGTGCCTCCTCCTTCTGCCTTTGATGTCTGTGTTGCACACATCTCTTCTGAAGGCATGCAAATTATTGATGAACAGCTCCTTGCTGGAGGTGCACCTAGATCAGAATACACACATGCTGCCACTTCCTCCTCCACCAATGCCAACATCAACCCCATTACAGGTCTCCACAAACACCATCACAATTCTGATTGTTAGTGACCTAGCCAGGCGCTAAGGAACTTGAGTGGTGTCTGCAACGGGCGCTCTATAAAGAGCGGCGGCCCATACTGTTAGTTGTGTGACTTCGCACTTAATTAGTTCAAGGATTTTCAGGACTTTCAGGACTTTCAGTACACTTTCGAGACATTGAGGACACTTCAATGTCCGCACTTTTGGGACACTTTAAGGACATTACCATGATAGGCATTGTTTACATTTATTTACAAAAACTCGTCCATAGTCAGAGTTCATAGTCTTATATGCCTTGTGCATTGACTCTGAACTCTCAGGTATGATACATTTATATAGATTCTTAATATACTTGTGCATTGACTCTGAACTCTCAGCTTGACTTCAAATAGGTTATGAGCCCTGCGCTTTAGCAGCCCAATCTACCACCAGCACCACCAACCTACCACTCGCCCTAAACCGCTCCTATCTGGTTCCCCACCCTTTGAAGGCCTAAGGAACCCATTGGAGAGAGTTGTGTTGAGTTTTTTGGGTTACTGTGTTAAAAGATTGTTGGAAGTTCATTGTCTTTGGACGACATAGTCCGCATTTTCGCTCCTCTTGCCTCCTAGGTGCACCAGCCTCCCCACCATTATTCCCTAGCTTTCTTTCGCTGAAAATCAGCAAAGACTGCTATTACCTCGAGTTCTACCAAGCCCTTGCCCTTACTTTGTCCCACTCCTGCCCTGCACCACTGCCCACCATTACCATGTCCTCAGAAGACTCAAAAACCGTCCACACTGTCACCAAACTCACCTCTACCAACTATGCTACCTGGAAAGGTGAAATGAAGGCCTACCTTCGCGTCAAAGGTCTCTGGCTGCTTGTCAATGGCACTGAGACTAGACCTACTGAGATGGAAGCTGCAGTGAAGTGGGACACCAAGGCAGACAAGGCAGCTGGGGAGCTGTACCTCGCATGTTCTGTTGAGCAAAGGACCCATATAGACTCTGTCCAGGATGACCCTGTCAAGATTTGGACTACCCTCGCATCTACCCACCTCCAGAAGCGTCCTGGAGCGCGTTTCAATGCCTGGGACGACTTCTTCTCCATCAGAAAGCAACCTGATGAATCCTTGAGCACTCTCATTGCCAGGATCGAAGATGGGATGTCTAAAGTCCAGGAATTGCGCCCCTCAGACTCTACCAAGCCCTATACCATCAAGGAACTTGACCAGGAGCTTGTCTGCATGGCTATGGTTTGTTCTCTGGGCGAGGAATACTCCAATTTTGCGTCCTCCTTGATGTTACTGAAGTCCCTAGACAAGGAGGAGTTAAAGGCAGCTTTCTTGGCAGAGGAGACTCAAAGGAGGAGACGTCCTGAGGGTTCTGGGAGCGATGTAGCACTGTATACTGCGTCTGGAGAGTGCAGGTGTGGCACTTCAGTCACCTGCTGGTACTGTGAAAAACAAGGGCACTGCACCCACAAATGCACTAACCTTAAGAGTGCTAAGGATCGCTATAAGAGCAATAACGACCGCAGAAAAGGTGGTAGGAACGCTAATAAGGCATCTGAAGCGTCCACTTCATCATCCCCAGCCACTACAACACCCACCACTGCTGCTGCTTCGTCCACTGCCCAGAATACCTCTCAGAGCGCCCAACAAGTCACAGAATTCGCAGGAAATGCAAGTCTTCGCTCTTTTGACCCTTCCCATCCCCTTTGTCCCTTACAACTCGATGCCCATCCTGACTGGAATGCAGACACAGGTGCCACTTCTCATATGACACCCCACCGCCACTGGCTGCGCAATTATGCCCCTAAATGCGTCCCAATCAAGCTCGCTGACAATAACATAGTCTATTCTGCAGGGGAGGGCACTGTGGTATTCAGTCCAATTGTAAATGGGAAGAGAGTTCGAGCTGTAGAATTCACTAGAGTGCTCCATGTACCAGATTTGCGAAATAATCTACTATCTGTGCTATACCTAACTCGCAATATGGGCTTCACTGTGCTCATTAATGCATCTAAGATGTCCTTTGAGCGTCCTGCTGGCACCCCACTGTTTGTAGCAAGCATCAGCAACTCTAATGCTGCATTCCTAGATGGTTCTACCGCCCACTAGCTGAATATGCGTCAGCAGCCACTACTTTGCCTCTGGACATCGACCTATGGCACAGGAGACTCGCCCACCATCATTTAGGACGCATTAGGACGCTTCTGAGCAAGAATCTGGTCACTGGAATGACCCTAGAGTCGAAAACTGCGCCAGATCCTATCTGCGAACCATGCCTAGCTGGAAAGATGCATGCAAACCCATTCCCCCCCTCTGAGTGGCGCGCTTCTAGGCCCCTCGAGCTTGTACACACTGATGTGCATCAAGTCTCATATACCACCTTCTCAGGATTTCGCTATTGGGTGTCATTCATTGATGACTACTCCAGATACAGATTTGTTCTTCCTATCAAAGCAAAGTCTGATGTCTTTGAGGCCTTCAAGACGTTCAAGGCCTATGCTGAGAACCAGTCAGAGCGAAAAATAAAGATACTGAGGGACGACAAGGGTGGGGAGTACATGAGCAACGCACTCTTGCAATTCACCACTTCCTGCGGCATAGAGAGGCAGCACACTGTCAGGGCACGCCCTCAACAGAATGGAGTCGCTGAGAGAGCTAATAGGCTGCTGTCTGAGCGCCTCACCACCATGCTGGATGAATCTGGGCTACCTAAGACCTTTTGGGGCGAAGCCCTTGCAGCCCTAGTCCATGTGTGGAATAGATGCCCCACTGATGCAGTGAAATGCGCCACTCCCTATGAGCTATGGCATGGAAGGAAGCCTGACGTCTCCCACCTTCGAGTCTGGGGCTGCACTGCCTACGTGCATATACAGAAGGACAAGAGAGAGGGTCTTGGGTCTCACATGGAGAAATGTGTGTTTATTGGATATCCTCAAGGCTACAAGGGCTGGAAGTTCTATAATCCTACTACTAAGAAGACAGTAATATCAGAACGAGCTGATTTTGATGAGAGATACTTCCCCTTGTCCAAGCGCCCTAATCAGACCTCAATACAAGCTCCTACTGTCCCTACACCATTACCTACTGCTCCTGTCCGCCCTAAACCTTCCCTACCTCCCCCACAGCCATATAGAAGCTACACAGTGTCTGATGACTCTGATGCTGATGATGAGTCCAGTTCTGATGAGTCTCTGGCTCAAGGGGGAGTAATGGCCCTCCAGCAGCTCCAGACATGCCTAGAGATGCTCCTGTAGTGCCCAAAACTGATCCAAATCCTCCTTGCATCCTGACTCCCTCACCACCACCTAGACCACCCTCTCCTGTTGGCATTGGTGCCAGACTCCCTAGGCGAAATAGAACCAAGCCCAGAGAGTGGTGGAAACTGTCTTCAGCCCAGCTAGACTCTGAGGTTGATGATGAGATTGAGGATGCTGATCTTGCCTATGAGATTGCCTTCTCTGCAGCATCATCTGCTGAACCACTGTCTTATAAAGAAGCACTGCAACGTCCTGATGCAGAACAGTGGAAGCAAGCTGCCCTAGAGGAGTTGAACGCCCACAGCACTAATGGCACTTGGGAACTCGTCCCCAGACCAACTGGAAAGAAGGTCATAGGATGCAAGTGGGTGTTTAAGGTCAAGCGCAATGCAGATGGCTCTGTAGAGCGCTATAAGGGCAGACTAGTAGCCAAGGGCTACAATCAGCGACCTGGCTTTGACTACCTCGAAATATTTGCCCCTACAGTCAGAATGCCCACCATTAGAGTTGTCCTAGCTATGGCTGCCATTCATGACCTCCACCTGCGCTCTATAGACATATCCCATGCCTACCTTAATGGAGAGATGGACTGTGATGTCTACATGGAGCAGCCTGAAGGATTTATCATAGGAGATGCTAGAGAGATGGTCTGCTTGTTGAAGAAGAGCATCTATGGCACGAAGCAGGGAGGCAACAGATGGAACCAGAAAATGCGTTCAGTCCTAGAGTCTATGGGCTACACTCAGTCATACTCAGATGCCTCCATCTATATCTATGTCAAGGACAATGTCAGGATCATTCTACCAGTCTTTGTGGATGACATGACCTTTGCTTCGAAATCAGTCTCTGCCATTGACCAGACCATCAGGGAACTCTCCCAGCACTTCAAACTTCGTGATCTAGGCCCCACCACTCAGCTTCTAGGGATTAAGATTGACAGAGAACGCTCTAAGCACTCCATTACCATATCCCAACAACAATACTGTCTAGATATCCTAGAACGCTTTGGCATGGCTGATTGCAAACCCATATCCACTCCTATGCAGCCCAACCTTCGACTCAGCCGCTCTCAATGTCCCCAGACACCAGATGAAGTCCAGTTCATGAAGAATGTCCCTTATCTTGCTGCAGTTGGCGCTCTAATGTACTTAGCCACCACAACTCGTCCAGACATTGCCTACACTGTTGGCTGTCTTGCCAGATTCAACTCTAATCCAGGCATAGCTCACTGGCAAGCTGTCAAGCACCTACTGCGCTATCTGAGGGGCACTGCAGACTATAAGATCACTTATGCACCTGATCCATCCTCCACTGAATTGTTCTCAACTTACTCAGATGCTGATCATGGTGGATGCAAGGACACTGGACGCTCTACTGGAGGATACCTGGTGAAGATTGGTACTGGCACTGTATCATGGTCATCAAAGCTGCAAAGCATTGTTGCACTATCCACTACTGAGGCAGAGTACATTGCAGCAGTCTCAGCAGGCAAGGAAATCCGTTGGATGCGAAATCTATTGCAAGAAATGGGATTCCCTGCCACTGGACCATCTATACTCAGGATAGACAACCAGAGCGCCATATCTGTTGCCAAACACCCAGAGCACCATGGAAGGATGAAGCAACTTGATCTCAGTTGGTACTGGCTTAGGGATGTGGTGCACAAAGAGATAATTGCACCCACCTTTGTAGCCACAGTTGACCAGCCTGCTGATATCTTAACCAAGGCATTGAGTCGACCTAAGGTGGAGACATTTTGTAGAATAATAGGGCTGCACAGATGAGGGGGAGTTATTAGAGATGTGCTCAGTCAGGGGGGAGTGTTAGTTGTGTGACTTCGCACTTAATTAGTTCAAGGATTTTCAGGACTTTCAGGACTTTCAGTACACTTTCGAGACATTGAGGACACTTCAATGTCCGCACTTTTGGGACACTTTAAGGACATTACCATGATAGGCATTGTTTACATTTATTTACAAAAACTCGTCCATAGTCAGAGTTCATAGTCTTATATGCCTTGTGCATTGACTCTGAACTCTCAGGTATGATACATTTATATAGATTCTTAATATACTTGTGCATTGACTCTGAACTCTCAGCTTGACTTCAAATACATACATATCAGTTGCCTAGCACGGAGTGTGCTGGTTGCTTCGGGTTTGAGGTGGGCGCGATGCGCTGTCTCACAACCACATCTCAGTGATGGGTTGTATGATGACGAATACATCATGAGAAAACATCCTTGCTGCCTGCACCCCTCGTCAGAGTCTCCTCAAGCTCTTAACTTCCTGAATCTCATTCACTCTGATCTTTGTGGCCCAATTCCCATGATCACACTTCACAATAAAAGATACTTCATCATTTTTCTCAACAATCACACAAACACCCTGAACCTGCAATTCCTTGCTATGAAAGATCAGGCTCTAGAGGCATGGAAAATTATTCGAGCTCACTGGGAGAATTAATCAGGATTATGAGTGAAGGTCTTTCACTCTGATGATGGAGGTGAATTCCTAAATACAGCATTCACTAAGGAACTTGAGTCCATGGGCATTGTATGACAGCTATCAGCTCCATACACACATCAGAAAAATGGCAAAGCAGAGCACAACATCCATACTATTGAGGGTCGAATGTATGCTATGTTGGATCATGGTCGCCTACCTTGTTTGCTCTGGGGTGAAGCTGCTCTTTGTGTGGCCTATCTATTTAACTGACTGAGTCTTGCTCTCTCCTGCCTGGTGCAACCCCCTATGAAATGCTACATGGTATGAAGCCTAACATCTCACATCTTTGTGTATTTAGCACTCACTGCTTTGCTCGTATACCCACTGAACAGCAAGAGAAATTGAGACCTTGCTGTCATGAAGCTGTGTTCATGGGCTATCCTCCAGGGGTTAAGGCATGGTGTTGTCATGATGTCATCACAGGTACATTTTCAACTCCCAAGATGTCATCTTTGATGAGTCTTTTACCAATTGTCTCTTTCTCATTGTCAATAATGCTGATGACAATGATGATGATGATGATGATGATGATGATATTAATGGCACTTCACACATTCTGCCACATACTGCCCCACCAAACATCCCTCTTTCACCCGCTGTACCTGCTGTTGTAGATCTGATAGGACCCACAACCTCACTGAATGAGGGCCTTAGTCTCTATTCTTGTAGAACCTCTTAGACTTGTCTTTGAGGCTGAACCCTTGATCGTACTTGGAACGTGTTCCTTGTACTTTCACCTTGTCCTCTTCAGGACATTGTAGAACTTCCCAGCAGACCGTCAAGTGTCTTTTCACTGTCACTGGTGACGCCACCTCAGTTCGTAACAAAAGATTAAAGTCTACCTGATCGTCGACTATCCAGTCTTCGACCCTGAACCCTGATAAGCCCTAACGGACAGCAAGACAGTGCATGTAGGCACCGAGAAAGTATAACTCACCAGATGAATCGCCAAATATGACGACCAAAGAATTTGAATACAAAATCGGTCAGCCAACCGGTTTTGATGGAGATCGCGACAACTCTCATGAATTTATCCAGTCATGCAATCTATGCTTCGACATCAATGAAAAGCTTTACACCACCAACAAGCAGAAGATCATTTTTATAACATCCTTCATGACTGAGAAGAATGCTAAATCTTGGAAAGAGCAATTTCTTGACCATGCTCAATCAACCGACACCTCTGGACAAAAAGTTGGTTATGGGACAATGATGGATTTTATGAAAAGCTTCAAAGAAGCCTTCGACCCAGTGGATACCAAGGGAACCGCACTCACAAAAATCAGGGACCTCAAACAAGGAAGTGGAGATCTCCATACCTACATCGCTGACTTTGAGGCACTTGCAGCCAAGGCTTGTATCACCGACAACACAATGAAGATCCAATTCTTCCAAGATGGCCTGAATTGGGGCATCCTTACAAAGCTTTTCGCACTAGGAGATGTCTCAGAAGTATTCCGAGACGTTGTGCTGCAATGCGTTTCCATTGACAATTCCCATCATTGTCTTCAAGCCATGAGGACATGTCATGCTCCACAACAGAAGAAGAAGAACTATGGAAATGCACGTTACACACCTAATCGTGATTCCAACGCAATGGTCATAGATTGAATCTCCAACATGGAGAGATCCAAATGCATGAAGAAGGGACAATGCTTCGGATGCAAGAAAACAGGACACCGTATTCATAACTGTCCTGACAGAAAGAAGAAGACCCCACTCCGACAAGCCAAAGTCAAAGAAGAAAAAGAAGACGAGGAAACTGTGAGGTGGATTGTCGAGGATTTTTGACTTGGAGAAACAAAGATTTGACATATGTTTCTCCCAATGTACTACTAAGACTTGTATGCGCTGTAGGTGAAAGAAAAGAACTTCGTGTCCCTATCACCCTTCACTCGCGTACTCGCTTGAAATCCGTCGACACCACCACTGTTATCGATTCGGGCGCAGCAGGAACATTCATTTCTGAGGAGTTTGTGAAACTCCATCAAATCACACAACGAAAACTCAAAACACCGTTTCAAGTTACTACGGCAGATGGAACTCTTATCAAAGGAGGACCAATCACACACTACTGTCTCCTAGTGGTCAAAATTGATGAATGAACCATGTATGGAAAATTCAACATCACCAAACTAGGAAGAAGAGATCAAATCCTTCTGGGAATTCCATGGTTACGCACAATGAACCCAGGTATAGATTGGGCAGCTGAAACACTAGTCCTCCCTCGAACAACAAAATCGAACGAAATTGAAATTGATGTCAATACAGATCAAAAAAAGAATGGGTTGCCCCCAATCTTCCATTGCCATCTTCGGAAATGGCAACACTCGCAGCTTCTGAGATCTCTCATGATCCCTCCTATTCCCAAAGATCCTGAACCAGTAGAATGAATGCCGTGTACTATAGACCCTACCCCCGTGTACAACTGCCACGAGCAGTATCACTGATTCCCCGCGCAGAAAAGCGCAAGAATGAATCCGAACCCAAGCATCGGGCCAGACAAGAACCTATTGAGCAACGGCCAATAGAAGCACAGAAGTATGGAAAAGAAAAGCAGAAGAGGAGATCCCTGGATGAGATACCAACGTACCAAAATTATCCAAGTTCTATGTCCCTCCTAAAACTCTTCAACATACTCCTTCCACTTCAATTGAAGAAATCCCCGATGAAGAAAAACCCATACCCTCATTGATTCCGACAGAGGATGATGATCAATTCAATACTATGCAAGATGTCTGGCATGCACCAGAAGTCCATGAAATTTCCTCTTACGAGCTTGGGGATGGAGAATTCCTTGTGGAATATGATACCGATGGAGTTAGCATGAGAATCATTGAAGAAGTATCCATGGATACACCCCTTACACATGATGGAACTTTTCGACTTGAACAACTCCCCAATTACTCCACTATCTCTCTTCCCCCTCCGAAATACAGTAACAAAGCTCAGGAATTCGCTACAGATGAAAAGGAGAAGAAAAAAAATCCTTCGAAGAATTGGTCCCGGACTATTTGCATGACTTTGCAGATGTCTTTGCTAAAGACAGATTAAACAAACTACCCCCTGAACACCCTGGTATTGATCACCGGATTGATACTAAACCTGGTTTTATTCCCCACACATCTAAGGTTTACCATGCTTGGAGAAAACGTGAAGAAGGAAGAGGCGGGCGAGATCTGGAGAAGTAATGGTGTTGTTACAGTTGTACGTGCCCCTATTCATTTTCCCTTTCATCTTTACCTTGTATATCACATGATACATTTCTTGACTCATACGCTCAATGTGTCTGTACTACAGTTGCCTTCCTCTTTAGGATACGCAGTTACATTCCCACATCTCTCTTGGTCCTTGCGCACATATTGGCTTATTTAAGCACATTGTACTATGCTTGTATACCTCACTTTAATCTTACTGGGTTTTACCTGGAATATCCTTCACTTAGGTCTCCAACCTAAGTCGTCTGAATCATCTTTAAGTCTAAGCACTCCTTAGCCTTAGTGTTACGACCATGCAAAACCAGAGATTAGTAAGAAGTCCTGGTCTTACATGGGGTTGTACCAGAGGGTTGTAAAGTCAAAGGGGCTTGGCAGCTCGTACGCTGTGCCCCTTACCCGAGTATGTGCCCTGAATTTCAGATGAAGTCCAAGGGAGAGTTCTGGTGAAGTCCAGATGGAGGGTCCGGACGAACTCTAAGGCAGGATAGCTCGACAGAGCTCCGATGGACTTCCGGATGAGCGCGGGAATGCGCCGGAACTATTTCCAGAAGGTAGGGAGTAATGGTAACACTACTGGAACAAGCTCTAAGTAGAACAGATGAAGGATGGACCGCTGGACAAAGTCCAGGGCAGGATAGGAGCAGAGCTCCAGAGGGAAAGATAATCCATAGATGTTGGAGGATAGCATAGGATAGATCCGGAGGACTAGGGGTCCGAAGGTCCGGAGCTCAGAGGAGCGGAGGAGCGGAGGAGCAGAGGAGCAGAGGAGCAGAGGAGCAGAGGAAGAGGAGCGGATGATTGGATGAGCATAGCTCTGTGGATCTTAGAGGAAGTGTTGGCTACTAGAGAGGAGTAGGTCCAGATATGGTGTAGGGATAGTATAGACTACTCTGGACAAGGTCCGGAATAGAAACAGACAGTATAAGACTACCAAAGGTAGAGTCGGAGGTGAAACAGATGATAGACGGAGATGGAAGAAGTCCGAAAAGATTATAGGACATAGGATCAAAGCTCCGGCCTAGGGAATAATCCCATAGGCCTGAGTCGGAAGCTTACAAGAGCCGGAGCCCAAGTGCAAGAATGGAAATGGAGTTATATAGACATGATAACAGGATACAGAGTAATCAAAGGAATATACAGAAGTAGGAACAATGAATCAGACTAAGGTCTGCAGGAGTTGTACTACAAGTTTATATACTGTAGGAGCATGCCGAAGGGTAAGTACAGATAGTCTGAGGCTATGTCTGAAGCATACGGAAACACATTAGTAAGTACAGCAGGACATAAGGCTATGAACTCAGAGATGAAGCTCATACAAATACTTATCAAGACAGAGGCAGAGATCACCGAGAACCAGAAGCACAGAGATACCCAGAAGCCAGAGACACAGGTATATTCTAAAAGGGGTAATGCGCAGGTGCGCGGGAATAGTTCGGATATGGACACGGATCGGATATGGACATGGATCGGATATGGACATGGATCGGATATGGACACGGATGGATATGGATTGGAGTGGATGGGTGGATCGGATATGTGAACTGGATTGGATGGGTGGATCAGATATGTGTAGGTTGGGTGTCTGGATGTCCATGGATTGGATTTGATCTAGACCTGAATGTACGGTATATGACACTTAGTCTCTATTCTTGATTATCTTTGAGTCACAACTCTTAGACAGAACCTTGTCCTTGTTCTCTATTGAATGAAGTGTTACAATCATATGTGCCCCTATTCATTTTGTACTTTCACTCACCTACTTGTCTTGTAACCGATCTCACATTCACATGTGACTCATGCGTCTCAACATGCTTGTATTATACATGCTTTCCTTGTTAGGATACGCAGTTACTTTCCCATGGTTGCTTGGTCTGTGCATTTATATCTATGTATATAAACACAATGTACTTGTAGTAGATTCCTTACTTTAATATTACTGGGTTTTACCTGGATTCCTCTTCGCTAAGACCTCCAATCCTTAGTCATCATGAATCGTCTCTAAGTCTAAGCACTCCTTAGCCTTAGTCTCTATTCTCGTAGAACCTCTTAGACTTGTCTATGAGGCTGAACCCTTGATCGTACTCAGAACTCTTTCCTTGTACTTTCACCTTGTTCTCTTTTGAACATTGTAGAACTTCCCAGCAGACTGTCTGTGTCTTTTCACTGTCGCTGGTGACACCACCCCAGTTCATAACAAAAGATTAAAGTCTTTCTCAAACATGCACATTTGTGAGTGTAGATCTCAGATCTAAATCGACCCGAAAGCCCTCATGTAGTATTCACTCGGACTAGAGGTATCGCAGCAAAGAAGACATCATGTCCACGACTCCACTGAAACCCGCTGAAATAAAAATCACACACCCACCCAACTTTGATGGCAATGGTGACAAAGCTGAATGCTTCCTCATTGTGTGCAAAGCATAATTTGACCTAAATGATCAGATCTATATGACTGACAAGTCGAAGATCATCTTCATAACCTTGTTCATGAATGAAGGAAACACCGGAAGCTGGGCACAAGACTTTATGAAGAGCGCTCAAGACCCTAACCATAAGAATACCTCTGGTGTATCCATCGGGTATGGAACTTGGGGCGACTTTCTTAAGGAGTTTAATGATAACTTCGAGGCTGTTGATCCAGAAGGAACTGCCATGGCTAAGCTCTGCAAGCTTAAGCAAGACGGAGACCTTCAAATATACATCGCCAACTTCCAAGCTCTTTGTCGACAAGCAGACATCTGACGACTCTTCTCAGAAACAGATCTTTATTGATGGACTGAATCAAGGTCTTCTTACAAGTCTTTTCAAAACTGGTATCACTCTTACATCATTCAACCAAACCATGAAGCTTTGTGTCACACTGTCATATACCATACTTCTAATCTCAGATCTGACCATATCCGATCAGATCCGATCATTCCATATCCGTCCGGTCCACAGATCCTGTCCGGACCACCCATCTGAATGTGCTCACTTCTCGCACCTTAACTCCCTTGTGTATATCCGCGTCTATCTCCTTTCATCATTCCTCCTGTTTCCGGTATTCCGGCTATGTATATTTCCCTCCTACGTCACTGATCCATTACCTGTGTTCATTTCCGATTCATGCTTACTGATCCGCTGTGCATTAACTAATAGACTTCTGTTACACTTCATACATAGCCCTCGGTCCCGGACCTGTTGATTATCCGTCTCAGATACTTACAGTATATAAACCACTTGTAGATCTCTGTAGAACCTTAGTTCGAATATCATCTTAGATTCTACTCATCCTGCTTCCTCCAGACTTAAGCCACTTTCTGCTCTAAGTCACCTTCCCAGACTTAGGATTGATTCCTATAGTCTATATCTCCGACTCTATCTTTGGATAGTCTACCTCCGTTAGTTTCTAGTTAGGAACTCGTTCTGAAGCTAGCCTTAATCTTTGTTCTATTCTTACGTTCCATATAACCTTCAGACGTATCATATCCAATACCTTCGGACGCCGGATCCGTCATGCAACTCCTTCCGGATCTTCGGACGAATAACTTCTCCCTGAAATAAGGGGCATTACTCGAGAAAGGGCACAGTGTATGAACTGAGGCCAAAGCCCTTCGGATCTCTCTACCTTTGAGTACAGTCTTAACACACACTCAACAACAATTACACTCAGCTCAAGAGCATTGCCTCTTGCCGCCCGCAGCAAAAGAAGAATACTTTTGGAAGCCATCATTATGTAAGCTCTAAAGATAAGGATGCCATGGAAGTAGATTGTATCTCTGATGCAGAACGATCTGAATGCATGAAAAAAGGGCAGTGCTTCGGATGCCACAAGACTGGAATTGCTTCAGTAATTGCCCCGATAGGAAGAAAAAAAATTCATTCCAACAGGCGGAGATCAAAGAACTTCCTAAAGATGATGATGATGATGAAACAGTATGCTGCCTTATAGAGGATTTTTAGTCTGGGGAAACAAGAAATTGACATATGTTTCTCCTAATGTATTACTAAGACTTGTATGAGCTGTAGGTAAATGAAAGGAACTTCACGTTCCCATTACCCTTATCTCTCGCACTTGTTGAAAATCCATTGAAACCACCGCTGTCATAGATTCTGGAGCTGCCAGAACTTTTATCTCCAAAGAATTTGTCAAACTTCACAAAATCACACAATGACACCTGAAGATGCCATTCCGTGTGACAACTGCTGATAGGACTCTTATCAAAAAAAGACCAATAACCCACTACTGCCTATTGGTAGTATGAATTGCTGATTGTACCATGTACGGAAAGTCTAATATCACTAAACTAGGATGACGTGATCAAATCCTACTAGGGATTCCTTAGCTGCATGCCATGAATCCACTTATCAATTGAACCGCCAAAACACTTTCCCCATCTCAAACCCCAAAGTCTGATGAGATTGAAATTGATATCAATTTGGATAGAAGGAAAGTGGGACTATGATTGGCTTTCCCATGACATGAACAAAAGCCGAAATGGAAGAATTCAAAACTTCCACAGAGAATGTTTACACCACTGATTGAAACCTATGATACACCATTGCTCAACATCGTACCAGAACCACCACATGTGTGTGTACCAAGAACTCTTTCCTGTCTCCACACAAATAAAAGCATGTGCAGGACCATGGAAAGTGAAAAGCTGATGAAGAATTACCTGGACGAGATCAGGTTGTGCCAAAAATTTCTCGCTACTTCCCAGAAATCCCTAAGCAACAGCCGATAGATGAGCAGGAACAAAGGAAGTGAAAAGCCGATGAGGAGTTACCAGGATGTGATCGGATCATACCAAAGTTATCTCAATACTTTGAACTGCAATCCCCTTCTGCTTCCATTGAAGAAATTCCTGACGAAGAGCAACCCATATTAACGCAAATCCAAATGGAAGATAATGATTAGTTCAATACAATGCAAGATGTCTGGAGTGCACTGGAAGTATGAGGAATTTCCTCTTACAACCTCGGTGACGGAGAATTCCTAGTGGAGTATGATATTGACAGAAATTGTATGAGGGTTGTCAAAGAGGTATCCATGGAAACTCCCTTAACATGCGCTGGAACTTCTTGACTTGAACAACTTCCTAATTACTCCACCATCTCTCTTCCACTGCTGAAGTACAGTAACAAAGCTCAAGAGTTTGCCACTGAGGAGAAAGAAAAGAAAAAGAAACCATTTGATGAACTTGTACCCTCCTATTTTCATGACTTTGCCAACATCTTCGCCAAAGATGGATTAAACAAACTTCCTCCTGAATGACCAGGCATAGATCATCACATTGATATGAAACCAGGTTTCGTCCCTCGCACATCCAAAGTATATCCACTCAGAGAAAGAATGAGCATCGGTAAAAACCTTTATTGATGAGAACGTTGCTAAAGGCTTTATCTCCGAATCGAAATCACCTCAAGCCAGCAGCTTCTTCTTTGTGGGAAAGAAAAGCAGAGAACTCTGGCCTTGCCAATATTATAGATCCATTAATGATTGGACGGTTAAAAACGCTTACCCACTTCTCCTTCTGGTCTCTCTTGTCGCATGACTTCATAATGCTCAGTTCTTCACCAAAATGGATATACACTCTGGATATAATAACATCCATATTCACCCTCATGATCATTGGAAAGCAGCCTTTACTACCAAATTTGGCCTTTAGGAGCCAAATGTTATGTTCTTTGGTCTCTGTAATTTGCCAGCTACTTTCCAAGCCTATATGAACTGAACATTCCAACAGGAAATCAATGAAGGATGGATGGTTATGTTAGTTGTGTGACTTCGCACTTAATTAGTTCAAGGACTTTCAGTACACTTTCGAGACATTGAGGACACTTCAATGACCGCACTTTTGGGACACTTTAAGGACATTACCATGATAGGCATTGTTTACATTTATTTACATAAACTCATCCATAGTCAGAGTTCAAAGTCTTATATGCCTTGTGCATTGACTCTGAACTCTTAGGTTATTTTTATATGGTATTATTTTATTTATATGGACAACATTCTAATATTTTCAACAACTATGGAAGAACATCGAGAATGAACCCAGCACATATTGATGAAAATATGACAAGAGCATTTATTTTTGAAACCAGAAAAATGTACCTTTGATGCGCATGAAGTAGAGTACCTCAGTATGATTATAGGTTGCTGTTACAAGAACACCTTCTTGCGCCCCTACTATCATTTTTCCTCCTATGCGTCGCCATCTACTCTCGTCCCGACGAGGCCTCCATCCTCATCCTCCGCTACCTTGTCTGGCTTGCCATAGTCACTCCTTACCTCACCTATGCTCACCTCCTCCACCGTCACTAATCACACACTCTTCCGGTACTCCTCATGCTCATGCGCACTCTTTGTGCTCCTCATGCTCATGTGCACTCTTTGTGCTCCTCACGCATCTCGCGCCTCAAACACCTCTGTCACGTCCAACACCTCCCTCTGCGCTTCAACACATGCTACCCCCTGGTTCACACAAACAACTCTTTGGCTCAAGGACTACATCTGGTGTCGTATTTCCTTTTATCTTTCCCTTTGCATTTACCTATGACTCATGTGTCGCCTCATTGGCTCATACCTTTGATACCTTCGGCTCCGCACCTATGACTCCCTTTTGCACATGTGTGCATTCATTGGTTCATACACCTCTGACTCATCTATGAGCATGTGTCTTCCTATTGGCTATCTGACTTCATACTTAATCTAGCAATACTTATGTATTCGCACTCTGCTTCAATCTTACGTATAAATACACGCAGATAGTCTTTGTACTTCTTTAACTTGAATCTACTTGATCTTCGACCCTGAACTTCTTTCGATAAGCTTTTCATAAGCTTATCATCACTATTCAAACTTTGTAGAAGCTATCACTTCTATGTCTTTGATTGTCGTCAAGAACCTCGTCTCTGTGATGTAGGTCGTGAGACAGCATGTAGCACCTACCTCCGACCAATGCAACTAGTGCACTCTGCGCTAGGAGACCAATATGCACGGGCTGCCGCTCTTGATAGAGTGCCTGTTGCAGACACCATCAAGTTCATTAGCGCCTGGCTAGGTCGCTAACAGTTGCTATGGATAATGCCAAAACAAAAAACAATTGCAGATTGGCCAACACCTAAATCCATAAAGGATGTTTGATCTTTCCTTGTGTTCTGCAACTTCTATTGCACGTCCATCTCCCATTACTCTGACGTCGCACAACAGCTTGTCGACCTAACAAAGAAAGACACTCCATTTTTCTGGACCACTTAGTGTCAAGATATGTTCGTGGATTTGAAAGAATGCTTTATGAAACAACCAGTACTCCGCAATCCTGATCCCTCCCAGCAATTTGCAATTGCCACTGACACTTTCCTTATTGCAACGGGCGCTGTCCTGTTACAAACTGATGAAAATAACGTATATCATCCATGCACTTATCTCTCCCAATCACTCAATCCCGCAGAATGAAACTATCAAATCTTTGATAGGAAATTACTCACTGTAATCCATGTCCTAAATAAATGGCATTACTATCTTGAGGGAAGTCCGCACCAAGTCCTCGTATTCATGGATCATATGAACCTCCTTTACTTTCACACTGCCCAAAAGCTCACTCAACAACAAGCATGTTGGCAGCTTACTCTGTCCCTTTTTGACATTGAATTGCATCATGTCACTGGAACAAAATTGGCAGTTCCAGATGCTCTCTGTCATCGCCCAGACTATGATATGGTTCTCATGATAACAAAGATAGTGTGCTCCTTCCCAACTCTCTTTTCGTTCAACTTCTCGACAATGATCTTCTTGATGTACTCGCTACTTCTGATCCTCTAGATGATCCTGTGTTCAAAATGGCCTCTGACGCATTGGATGGTGTCTGCCTCCCTCCTATGAAGTCCACTCTTTCTGATTGGAAGATTACTGATGGGGTGCTCTATTTTAAGAGTTGTGCCTATAATCCACCGGCTCATTGTTCCGTTATCCTCCATCATTATCATGATCATCCTACTGTGGGTCATCCTGGCCACTTTAAAATGGAGGAACTCATGAAACACGAAGCATGGTGGCCCTCTATGGGTGCTTATATTCGGAAATATGTCGAGGGTTGCGCCATTTGTCAGCAAATGAAAGTGGATACTCACCCTGTCTGCCCTCCCCTTGTTCCCATCCCCTCTTCGGCAACTCACCTGTTCTCTCAGCTCTCCGTTGATCTGATCACTGACCTCCCTGTCTCCTGATGGTCAAACAGAGTGTCTGAACCAAGAACTTGAAACTTATCTTTGCATCTATTGCCGCAATAACCCAGAAGCATGGGTCGAACACCTTCCCATTGCTGAATTTGTTCATGACCACCAAAAGCACAATGCCCAAAATGCTTCCCCATTCTTTCTCATGATGGGATATGAACCCCACGCTATTCCCCATCTTATCCCTGACTCTACTGTCCCTGCAGCAGAAGATCAAGTACAATCTCTGCAGAAAATCTGAGAAGAAGCAATTGCATGCCATAATATTGCCATGCAAACAATGGCAGAATGATCCCGAGGAGATAAGTACAAACCATGGAAGATTGGAGATAAGGTTTGGTTATCAGCCACTAATCTTAGACTCAAACTCCCATTACGGAAACTTGTGCCAAAACAATATGGACCATTTCTGATCACTATGGTCCTATCTCCTATCATATTTATGCTCAAACTCCCTTTGCAGTGGAAGATTCATCCCATATTCCATGCTAGTGTCCTATCATCCTATAGCGAAAATGACATACATGGTCTGAACTTCCTCAAACCACCGCCTGACGTCATAGAAGAAGAAGAATATGAAATTGAAGCAATTCTTTCCCACAAGAGTACCAGTAATTGCCAACGATACCTTGTAACCTGGAAAGGATACTCATCAGGAGATAATGAATGGCTCCCAGAAAAGAATTTGAAGAACTCCACGAGAATCCTCAATGCTTATAAAAAGCGACATGCCCTATAATCCACCAACAACCACTCCCATATCCTGTAACATTTCTTTTCGACATGCCTTCTTTCCCTACATCCTATATCACCCCCGTCACCACTGAAACCTACTCTACTGCTGACCAATACAACGACCTTATCAGAAACATCAATGGAAACTCCTTCGTTGAAGCTGCCCTCTTATGCGAGGGACATGCCCTTGAAATTGAAAAGATTCTTGCAGGCAGAGATGCCTTCATTACTGTCCTCATCATCAACACCATATGCACTGCCACCCTCATTGAAAAACTATGCGATGATATCACAGATGATACGTGTCATCAACGAATCCTACACCTTCAGAAATGCATTCGCACTTACAGGTTGCTTCTGCTTCCCGATTCTTTTAAAGCTGATGTTGAAACAGCTATTCACATTGTGGCCAAACGACAAGCAGGCATTGCTCGACCCCCTTCTCTGCAAGGACATCCACTCCCAGTTCCTTCGCCTTCCACCCATACAGACTCTAACATTGTTGCCCTTACTGGCCTACTCACTGCTGTTCAGGAAGTCACCCACACCACCAATGCCATCATTGAAGAAATTCAGGAAGCGGAAGATAAATCCAGAGACACTAGAGGACTAGTGTTGAAGTTGATATCCGCTATCCAGAATTATGAAACACAACCTACGCCTTCACCTGTCGTTCCTGTCACCATTCTTGATGAAGACGCAGAACCCCCTCACCTTTTCAACCCCTCATTTGTTACTCATCAGGAGGTCACCGCCGCTAAAGAATTGAACTTCGAGCCTGCTGAGATTATCGTGCTTGGGTATCAGTTACAATCACTCCATCTTCATCCACCGCTAGCCATTCCTCATTACCTTTGACCCTCTGACCCTGCCACTCCCATTCTTGTAGAAGCCTTAGGGCCTACAACTTCCTCTGATCCTGACGAACTACTAGCAGCAGCCACTATCACACCGTCCTTGTCACCATACACTCTTACTAGCAAACAGACCAAAGAAATTCATTCTAATAATGAACAAGCTTTATGACACATCACTTGCAAACAGGGAAAGAAATGTGCACGTTCCACAAGTCCCCATTGCTGTACCATTGCACCCACACCACTCCATCCTTCAACTTCTAACCCTGATGAAAACATGAAGTGTTGCATTGTGGCATGCTAGGACATCGTCAAAAGAATTGTCCTGACTATCAATGTCACGTCTGTCAGTATTGGGCGCCCACTCATCTTTCCCTGTATTGTCCTCAATTTACCACTACTCCACCATTCAATCTTACTTGGAAGGATGACAGATTTTATGATGAACTTTGTAAGTGGGAGATACAACTTGATGAAGAACGAACTTGTGCAGCAAACAGACATGATTCCAAATGTCACGCAGGAGCTGAGGAAGCGGCTTATATGATGAGTGGATCAGTTCTTGACAAGGATTATGAGTTCTCCGACGATCCCATCAATTATGCTAACGAGGAGAACCTCTTAGACTTGTCTTTGAGGCCGAACCCTTGATCGTACTTGGAATGCGTTCCTTGTACTTTCACCTTGTCCTCTTCTGGACATTGTAGAACTTCACAGCAGACCATCTGTGTCTTTTCACTGTCACTGGTGATGCCACTCCAGTTCGTAACACAAACATTCGGACACTTTTTTGAGCCACTGTATAACGGAAGTCTATTAGTTAATGCACAGCGGATCAGTAAGCACAAGTCAGAAATGAAACACAGGTACTGGATCAGTGAAACAGCACAGAAATATACACAGCTGGAATACCAGAAACAGGAGGAATGACAAAAGGGGATAGATGCAGATATCCACAAGGGAGTTAGAGTGCGAGAAGTGGGCACTTTCGGATGGGTGATCCAGACAGGATCTGTGGACTGGACAGAAGTAGGATCGATTGGATCTGATTGGATCTGATTGGATCTGAGATCAGAAGTATGGTATATGACAGACAACACAGAAGCAGATCAGAGGTTAACTTCAGAGGGATGGAGATAGATACTGAACTGAGTTGATCCTTCTAACTTGCAGGCACAGCAAAAGGCCACTGCATTTATCAGGGATATGTTAGGAACAGGGGTATCAATGGAGGGTTTGGATTTTATCGGAGGGGGAGTTTCTACTGTGGATGGAACATCTGGAGGTAGCGGAGGTGTCAGAAGCAAGGTTTTGACCTCAGATGGGATGTCCAGAGGTAGCGGAAGTGTTGGATGGGGAATTCCTGCCAAGGATGGAATGTCCGGAGGCAGCGATATGCAGATGGGTTCGATGGCATTCCCCGTACAGTCATCCGGAACTCAATGCTACCCAATACCCAGTCAATCAATGGATTGTGTCAGGTAAGCCAGCTATCACTGCAGGCATTTCTTCATTTTCCTCCACCAAACATCTAAAAAAATTGAATTAGATGATAGAAATTTCCTTGCATTTGTGTATCAAAACATTGAAAAAAAATAATGTATGTATTGAAGATTTTCTGTATGCAAGACGTAATCTAAAAATTAGTCTCTCTCAAGAAACAGTTTATATTTTTCATTCATCATTCCTCAAATAACAATTTACAATCATGTTAAATTTTTTGCCTCTGTTTTTACAATGTTCTGTGTATCAAAAATGTTAATTACGTCATCCTGTTCACCATATGTTTGAGCCAAGAACATTGAAAAATCATATAACAAATAATAAAATATATTTTGACAATGTTTTGTTAAGGAAAAGCAAAGAAACTTTCAAACATTCATTTGTATATTTGCTAAGAGGAAATTTATGAAACATGCCCCATGTTTTGTCAGAATAAATACATAATGTTTGCAATATATTCCTCCTACACAACACTTGAAAAACATTTATTATATTCAGAGAAAAAAAATGAAACATGATTGCAGAATACTCTGCCTCAGAACATGCACAAATTATACATTGTTTTCTGCACACAATAGATGCAAAATACAGCATTATCCTTGAAGGAACATGATAAATTTTTGCATCATGTCCCACACACAGAAAATCATTCAATTTTTTTTTCAATGTTTCAACAGACAAAATGAAGGTACACTGGTCCAAGTAGTGTTGCTGTGGTCTGGTTCAGTCTTGTTCAGCAGGCGCCTAGCAAGAACTAAGAACCAAACCTGGGTCCAGTTCTACCAGAGTTGACAAACCCTGGATTGAACCTTTGCAAACTGTTTGGAGTGGTCATGTTTGGTTCTTTAAAGTTCAAATGTGAACCATCCATGTCACAAGCCAACAACTGGACTGCTTGGTGCAGCACTCAGGCAGTTGTGTACTAAATACACCAACTGCAGTTTTGCAGGCAGAAAGGAATGCAAATTAATGCCAAGTGATGTCAAGGAGCAAAAGCAGCTGCTTGTGCATAAGAAAGGCCAGATCAACCACCAAAGGTATTTCAAGATTCGAGGAAAGACCAATGGCCAAATGAATGAACACGAGAGAATTCCTTTGCATTCAATATGGACATTCCAAACTTGAGAATCTTTGGTGGGGGAATATGATTTCTACTGCAGGTATGGAATTTGGGAACATGGAGATCTCCAGGAAGAGAGTGAAGTGGCCATTCAGTGCCATAACTGCAAGCGCTGGTCTCATTTGCTTGCCAGAGGGATGGCCGGGCAAGTTATTTGGCCAAAAAAGCCATTTTATTGTGATACTCCTGACAGTGCACCATATGGTGATGGCATCTTGCTTGCGCAAATTAGATGTCCTGAGCAGTAAGGGTCCCTAATTGTTACTACAAGTCAATGATATACCCTTTACAGTGTTTCCCACCACATAACTGTTCCTATGACAAAACATTTGTTGTGGGTTTTCCTGGATATGCAAGTGATAGCATGAACTCATTTAATATGTACAGACCAGGAAAGGGAGCATTAGCACGCCATGACAAATATTGGTACCCTGTCAGGATCAAGTCGTGTTGACAGGTTAGGGGAAATGCATTGTATATAGTGAAATGGTGGAGGCATTGTTCTTTCAAATCTGACACTCAACCTCCACTTGAGGTTGGTGAGGCAGACTTAGTTGATGCACTCTATGGAGATCATAAATGTTGTTGCATGATTCGGGTGTGTACAACTCTTGAGATTCAATAGCAGACTTTAACATCCAAATTACAGCTTGGCAGATGGACACATGCACACGAGGTTCCCCAGCACAAAGACGTCATCATGAACTTTAGACACATTCCCTACAGCATTTATATTGATGAAGCATTGGCTCCTCACAGTCAACTCCTCACAATATTTTTGAGCAACCTGATCCTGCGAAGATGTGCAATGCAGTCCCAGTAATTGGGTACCTTGCCAACCTATTGGAGAAGACAGGTCGCAAGCATACTACTGTGCCATATTGTGGTGATCTGTCTCTCACACTCCTCTCTCTTTCCTGGTGATAACCTTAGTTTGAGTCCTAGTCTCTGCCCTTGCGTTAATTCGTTTGTGGGTTGTGACAGGAGATGGGAGACAGGAGACAGGAGACAGGAGACAGGAGACAAGAGATGGGAGATGGGAGACATGAGACAGGAGACAGGAGATGGGAGATGGGAGACACAAGACGGGAGACTGTCATATACCATACTTCTAATCCCAGATCTGACCATATCTGACCAGATCCGATCAATTCTATTTCCGTCTGGTCCACAGACCCTGTCCGGATCACCCATCCGAATGTGCCCACTTCTCGCACCTTAACTCCCTTGTGTATACGAGTCCACCACCCGTTGTGCCTTTGGCACAGGAAGCAACAGGAGTGCTTCGCACTCCTTTTGCTCCCTGGCCGAGGCTTCATCCTAATAATTATCTTTAATAATGATAATAGGTCTTGAAATAAATTATAACTTTAACCAATATTTTGAGAGAAGTAAAAGTACCACATCACCATCTTTGTGAGTTTATTGCCCATCTCATCCTCATGTCATTGCATTTAATTTTGATTTTTATTATTATTATTTCATCAGGAAATTCACACATTCCTTGACGTGCCCTTATGCGGACTTATTTACACTTAACTGCCTTGGTGAAATTGAATCTACTTGTCCAAAATTTCAATGTGAATGAATTCAGAAAAAAAAGTTGAGATATATTAATATACATGTTTTATTGTATTTCGCACTCAAAAAATATAAGATATGCCAGGTGAATGATGTGAGAGAGAGCAAACAAGTTTTGAGATAAGTGAGTTAAGCTGATTAAGCATGTTAAGGAATGTGTGAATTTCCTGATGTTACTGCAAACTATTAACTTGAATAAATCTTTTGTGTCAAGTTTTAATAGGGGGCAACAGTATTAAGTTGTCACACCACAAAATCATGCAAGTGTCCCATCTCCTGTTACTGGTCTCCTGTCTCTCATTTCCTCTTACATCAGGAAATTCACACATTCCTTGACGTGCCCTTATGCAGACTTATTTACACTTAACTGCCTTGGTGAAATTGAATCTACTTGTCCAAAATTTCAATGTGAGTGAATTCAGAAAAAAAATGTTGAGATATATTAATATACATGTTTTATTATATTTCGCACTCAAAAAATATAAGATATGCCAGGTGAATGATGTGAGAGAGAGCAAACAAGTTTTGAGATAAGTGAGTTAAGCTGATTAAGCACGTCAAGGAATGTGTGAATTTCCTGATGTACCAGTCTGCTGTCTCCCATCTTGTGTCTCCCATCTCCCCCATCTCTCCCATCTCCCTGTCTCCCCATCTCCCTCATCTCTCCTGTCTCTCATTTCCTCTTACCAGTCTGCTGTCTCCCATCTTGTTTTTTTTTTTTTTTTTTGATCCTTGTTTATTGTCCGTTGGGGCTATGCCCTATGATGGACACTACCTGCTGTACATCTAATCTATTCATATATGCTTTGGTCCGTTTTTTGGTTGTCTATGCTATACAGTGGTCCTGGCTTGCGCGCGGACGTTAGGGCCTTCTTCAGGCTCTTGATATTATTTGTGCGACTTGTTGTCGCATTTCCTCTATTCCTTCTCCTTTTCCGCTGGGGGGGTTACATCTCCGAAGGTTTGTTCCAATCTTCTCGTGCGCGCGATGTACGTCAACGTTGCTCTCATTCCCTTGCTTTCGTTCAGCAGGTACTCGATTTTGCATTGTCTTGCTCCGACTTCTTTCCTCATTTGTTCTCTCTGGTTCACGTATGCTGGGCAGACTAGGATGAAGTGGTGTACGTTTCGTCATGGTTTTCGCATGCTGGGCAACGCGCCGTTGGGGATTTCGCTATTTGTTTGAGGTGTTTGTTGAGCGCTATATGTCCCGTGCGGAGTTGAAACATCAGTGAGCTGTGACGTCTCGGTAGCTTCTCTATCTTCTTTGCAAACTTCTTTGATGGTGCTGACGTGTCGACTGATTTGAGCAGTGTGTAGCGCGGTGAGTTCTCCATGATGGTGGTGGCCTCTTTTTTGATCTTTGCGTAGAAATGTTGTCTTAGTGCCGCTTTGCTCCTTGGTAGGATTCTGAGTTCTCCTTCCTCGGTTAGGAGCGACTTTGGCTGGGCTCGTGTGTCTGATGATTCGCCTCGTGCGGCGCGTTTCGCGTGAGTGTCTGCCTCTTCATTCCCTGGTATCCCTACATGGCCTGGCGTCCATCTGACTTTGAGTTTTCTTTCGTCGTGCTCAGGGATGAGTCTTCTAAGATCATCGTGGAATTGGTCCATGAGGTAGTGTCCTGGCTGTGAGCGGAAAGCTTTGGTTGCTCTTATCACTGCCTGATTGTCAACACCTAGGGATATGGTGCCCCTTCTTCCTCCCGTCTCCTTCAGCAGTTGTACTGCTAATATCATCCCCACCAACTCTGCTTCATAGACCGTATGCTCGCGGTCGCTCCCCAAGTGAAACCTCTTGCTTCCTATCACTTCGTTGCCTCTCATGACCACTGCTGCTCCTCCAACTCCTTGCTTTTCCATCATGTTTTTGACCTTTGCGTTTGATTCCTCGTATGAGCGCCCTCTTGCTATTAGCGCTACATCGTCGATGAATCCTAGACTCAGTTCTCCTTTGCTGGGTCTCGGGTCTGCGACTCGCAGGACTGGTGCGTTGTAGAAGATGAAGCCCATTGGGGATAGCGGACATCCCTGGTCTAGTCCATCTGACACATTGAACAAGTTTGACTGGTAGTCGTCGAAAAAGAGATGCGTCGTTCTGTTGTCCAGTCTTCATTTGTACCAATCTACATATTCCTTTGGTATTCTTGCTTTTCTGAGGTTGTGTAGTAGCTTGCTTGCTACCACGCTCGGGAAGGCCGCCTTTACGTCAAGGAAGAGTAGGGAAACGTGGTTGTTTGTTTTCGACGCCCAGGAATCTGTTATGAACTTAGTTAGCAGGTGGAGGGAGTCTACCGTTGATCGTCCCGGTCGACCGCCGAAGTGGGTTGGGGGTAATAGATGGTGTTCTTCTGCAATATATGTTAGATCGTCGGCAACACATGATGAAAGGATCTTAGCCATCATGTCTAATAGCGTTATCGGTCTATATGCC
The DNA here is from genome assembly GCA_016800925.1 of Suillus spraguei. NCBI lineage: Eukaryota > Fungi > Basidiomycota > Agaricomycetes > Boletales > Suillaceae > Suillus > Suillus spraguei. The sequence continues at coordinate 144,339 of JABCPU010000135.1, forward strand.
TTCGGGACACTGTAGTCTGGCCTTCCTGGCTTCCTGAGTACGATCGTCGAGGAACATTTCCATTCGTTCGGGTACACTTCGAGGGTGAACGTAGCTCTGTATATTGGTGCCATGAATGGTACAAGAAGGTCAGCGCATTTCATGAATACTACGTTGCTTATCCCATTGGGTCCTGGGGCTTTGAACGGTGATAGTTTCGCGATTGCTCTGTGTACTTGCTGGTTCGTGATTGGTCTGAATTCACATATTGGAGGGTCGTAGTCGAAGTCCGGGTTCACTTGGTCATCGTCTGGCGGCGTTCTGAAGAATACCTCGTAAAGTAGCTCGCTCTTTCGGGTGTTATCTTGCATCGTGTTGTCCTGATTGTTTGCCCTCGGGTCTTGGAGGGTTTTGATCCTTGTGTGTATCTGGTCGGAAGGGTCGCCTGCTACGTATCTATGAAAGGTCCATACTCCTGTGAATGTCAGTTCCTCTAACCATTCTGTCCAATGGTTTGTCTTTGCTCGCTTGATACTTTCTGAGAATCGGTTTCGTGCGATTCTATATTCCTCGTGCACTGGGTCGTTTCGTCTCGCTAATTTCTTTCTTGATATCCTTCCTAGTTTGTGTGTTGCTTTTCGTTCAGTGTCCAGTTCCTTCGACCACCATCTCTTCGCGTACGGGGATGGTTTGGTCTTCGGTACGCACTTCTCTACTGTTTCGGCGATGCTTGTTGTGAGTGCCTTGAACGCCTCGTCGAACTGTTCTCGTGTCTTGATTTCCGTTGCCTGTGGGATGTCGTCTAGTTTAGTTTCAAGGACCTCCCAGAACTCTTCCCAGTCCGTGTCTCTGAAGTTGCGCTTGGGGCTGGTTTCAATTCGTTCTGGTTGGAGGTTGATGGTACTAATTATGGGGAAATGGTCAGTTACTACTGGGTGTAGCTGGTACTCTACACTGCACTGCGTGAACGAGTGCTCAAGATCTGCTGAACAAAATACATTGTCTGGGCGCGTTAAGTTTTTGGTGTTTGATGCCTCTAGAGTGGCTATGTTTGGGGGGAGGACCTGGACTAAGTTATATAGTGATAGAAGGTTTATCAGTACTCCCGCGGCGTCTAAGTTCGCCGCGGTGAAGAGATGTACATTATTTTGCATTTCCCACATTGGGTGGTGCGATTGAAATTGCCTAGCCAGATTATATGTTCATTATATACAGTGTTGTTGCCTTGAGCGATTCACTGCTGCGTGCGATGTCTCTGGGAGTTTCGTTCAGACACCATGTGCCTCTCCATGAAGTGGAGTGTGCTATCGCTATCACAGGGGTTATATATGTTGTAGATACGCACCTTGCCGAAAGCCCCGTTAGCTCTATCGCCATAGCATTCGCTGACTTGAGTGGTATAATGTGCCAATTGTTTTTCGATAGTCTCTTGTTGACTAGGATTATCGTCTGTGATTGTCCTGGGTTTGCGTGGTGGTCCGTTGGGTAGATTACTTCCCAGAACTGTCTTAGATTGGAGGCGTTAGCAAGATTCACGGGGTTGAGATATGGTTCTTGGATGCACGCTATATCATATACGTGCGGGTTTAAGTTTTTCAGCATGTGCTCCCATGCGTTGTTGGATTTCCGAAGGTTTTGCTGCCAGATTTTCAAGTCTTCGCGTTCTTGGTGTGTGTTGTCGGCGTCATCCATCACTAGTTTCCGGCATGGTCCTGGTCCCACCCTCTTTGTGGGCTGTAGGGTTCGTGGGGGGAGCCGTAAGGGGAGCTAGACCATCTTGGAGGTGTTGATTGCGTTTCGGTCTCTTCTTGGGTGGGTGGTTTCCATTGTGTTCGGTGGTCTGCTTGAGGTCTTGTCATCTGCCATGCTTCTGGGATTCGGGATTGACCTCCCAATGACCCATCTTGTGTCTCCCATCTCCCCCATCTCTCCCATCTCCCTGTCTCCCCATCTCCCTCATCTCTCCTGTCTCCCATCTCCCATCTCCCATCTCCCATCTCCCATCTCCCATCTCCCATCTCCCATCTCCCATCTCCCATTCCATCTCCCATCTCCCATCTCCCATCTCCCATCTCCCATCTCCCATCTCCATCTCCCATCTCCCATCTCCCATCTCCTTCGCACTTCTTTTTGGCTTTGGCCTCCTTTTTTGCTTTGCACTCCTTTGCACTCCTTTTTGGCTGCACTTTTGGCTGAACACTCCCTTTGGGCTCCCTGGCCTCAGTTCCATCCTAATAATTTCATTTTCCCCCAGGTTCGGACAACCTGTGGCAGATGACAACCCATCATTTGGTTTTACCCCAGCTTCAGACAACCCGTGGCAAATTTTTAACCCATGTGGCGCTGCACGTGACAAAAACCACGCAATCATACAATGGGACAACAGTGTATGAATCGGCACTCGAAAAAAACCACGCGATATTTCCAAATAAAGGTTTAGCGAGCTAAGCGTTCCCATGTGGCCTTTAGCGACACAAGCGAAAGCCATGTGAGCTAGCGAGCACATTCCCACCTTTCCCCCCTTACTTTATAGATCTGCATCTATCTCCTTTCGTCATTCCTCCTGTTTCTGGTATCCCGGCTGTGTATACTTCCGTCCTGTGTCACTGATCCATTACCTGTGTTCATTTCCAATTCATGCTTACTGATCCACTGTGCATTAACTAATAGACTTCCATTACACTTTGTACATAGCCCTCGGTCCCAGACTTGTTGATTATCCATATTAGATACTTACAGTATATAAACCACTTGTAGATCTCCGTAGAACCTTAGTTTGAATATCATCTTAGATTCTGCTCATTCTGCTTCCTCCAAGACTTGGGATTGATTCCTATAGTCTATATCTCCGACTCTATCTTCGGATAGTCTATCTCTGTTGGTTTCTACATCAGGAAATTCACACATTCCTTGACATGCCCTTATGCGGACTTATTTACACTTAACTGCCTTGGTGAAATTGAATCTACTTGTCCAAAATTTCAATGTGAATGTATTGAGAAAAAAAATGTTGAGATATATTAATTAATATACATGTTTTATTGTATTTCGCACTCGAAAAATATAAGATATGCCAGGTGAATGATGTGAGAGAGAGCAAACAAGTTTTGAGATAAGTAACTTAAGTTCGTCAAGGAATGTGTGAATTTCCTGATGTTAGGAACTCGTTCTGAAGCTAGTCTTAAATCCTTGTTCTATTCCTACATTCCAGATAACCTTCGTATGTATCATATCCGATACCTTCAGACGTCCCGATCCGTCACACAACTCCTTCCGGATCTTCAGACGTATACCTTCTCCCTGAAATAAGGGGCATTACTCGGGAAAGGGGCACAGTGCACGAACTGAGGCCAAAGCCCTTCGGATCTCTCTCCCTTTGAGTATGGTCTTAACAGAGACAGGAGATGGGAGATGGGAGATGGGAGATGGGAGATGGAAGATGGGAAATGGGAGACACAAGACAGGTGTCATATACCATACTTCTAATCTCAGATCCGATCATATCCGTCCAGATCCGATCGTTTCCATATCCGTCCGGTCCACAGATCCTGTCTGGACCCCCCATCCGAATGTACTCACTTCTCGCACCTTAACTCCCTGGTGAACATCTGCATCTATCTCCTTTCGTCATTTCTCCTACTACCGGTACTCCGGCTGTTTATATTTCTGTCCTGTGTTACTGATCCGTTTCCTGTGTTCATTTCCGATTCATGCTTACTGATCCGCTGTGCAATAACTAATAGACTTCCGTTACACTTCGTACATAGCCCTCGGTCCCGGACTTGCTGATTATCCGTCTTAGATACTTACTGTATATAAACCACTTGTAGATCTCCGTAGAACCTTAGTTCGAATATCATCTTAGATTCTACTCATTCTGTCTCCTCCGGACTTAAGCCACTCTCCGCTTTAAGTCACCTTCCGAGACTTAGGATTGATTCCTATAGTCTATACCTCCGACTCTATCTTCGGATAGTCCATCTCCGTTAGTTTCTAGTTAGGAACTCGTTCCGAAACTAGCCTTAATCTCTATCCTCCCCTTACGTTCCGAATAACCTTTGGACGTATCATATCCGACACCTTCGGACACCTGGATCCGTCACGCAACTCCTCCCGGGTCTTCGGACGAATAACTCCTCCTGAAATAAGGGGCATTACTCGAGAAAGGGGCACAGTGTACGAACTGAGGCCAAAGCCCTTCGGATCTCTCTACCCTTGAGTACAGTCTTAACAGTATATTCGAACTCAAACCTTTCCGAGTAACTTAGCAACCATCCCATATCATGCCTCCCCGTAAAACTCAGAACACACTCCGAGGAGCCGGACTTGGTCCGATCCAACGAGATCCCACACCCATTGTCCAAACATTTACCAGTTTCTCTCAACGCCGCGCAAGCATGAGCGACATAGGTCAAAGTATCTCCGCCCGTCAAGTCAGACCGGATCCGATAACACCAACTCGGAACCCGGATAACCCAGACTCCAATTCGCGCCCGACCATTCGCTTTGATGATGAGCTGCGCAGTAACCTACCAGATGATGAAGTTGATGATCCGGACAACGAGGACCTGGATGACAAAGAAGATAAAATCCACCTAAGCCCTCAGGACCGGGTCCTAGCCCAACTATCCGTAGCCATTAACCACCTCGCTCGCAGTAGCCGTCGCACCCCCCACCTCGGATGATAGCAAAGTCAAAGTCCGTGAGCCAGATACCTTCGATGGGTCCGAACCTCGCAAGCTCCGGGCATTCTTCGTCCAATGTGAGCTCAACTTCCAGAGCAAACCCAGCGCTTTCCGTTCCAGACGCGCTAAAGTCAATTTCGCCCAATCCTACCTTAAGGGTATGGCTCTCGAGTGGTTTGAACCGGACCTCCTTTCGGACGGATATAGCAACCGTCCGGACTGGATGGATGACTACTCCGAGTTCATGCTTGAGCTCCAAACCAATTTCGGACCACACGATCCCTCCGGAGACGCAGAGATGCAGTTAGAACAACTCCACATGCGTGACGGACAACGCATCAACAAGTACATTGTAGAATTCCAGCGACTTGCCTCCCAAGTTCGCAAATGGGGAGACAGAGCCCTACGACGCCAATTATACAATGGACTTCCGGCCCGAATCAAAGATGAGATTAGTCGCATGGGTAAGCCCACTACCCTTTCGGAGTTCAAGACTCTCGCCCAGACCATCGACGCCCATTACTGGGAACGGAGGGGCGAAGTCACCCGAGAGAGTAGAGCCACCTCTTCCAATCCTCCCAGGCAGTCAACATCCGACCGGACGTACTCCAACTCATCCGGATCCGATATGCCCAAATTCAATAAACCCACATCCTCCACAACATCCTCTACCCCGAAAGTTTCGGATCTCCCTAGCATTGTTGGTGCAGACGGAAAGCTAACCACCCAGGAGCGTCAGAGACGTATTGACAAAAGGCTCTGTATGTTCTGCGGCGGACCTGGTCACACTGCCCAGGAATGCACCAAATCCACTTCGCGCGCTGCCAAAGGCCACGCTACTATACTCACTCCGGAAACGGAACCGGAAGCCTCGGATGAGGCAAAAAATTAGTCCGCGACCCTCCTGACTCCGTACGGGATGAGGGTCGCGTTGGCCCAACCCGTGCAACGGAACTACGACTCAACGCTGTAACTCTTCCTGATCCGAACTCTCTGTGTCCATATGTCTCTCTTCCATCTTTCTCCAATATATCTGACTTTCCGGCCCTCATAGACTGTGGTTCCTCCCACTGCTTCATAGACACTGATTTCGTCCGAAAACATAAAATTCCTACCTATCAGATTCCTCCGCTTCCACTCCGTTTATTTGATGGTACATGCAATAACAATATTGTCGAGGCCATAAACTTATCCGTCCGATTCTCCTCCGGTGTAATCACTTCCGACACGTTCTACGTCACCCCTTTGGATTCCTCATGTTATATCGTTCTCGGATATAGCTGGCTCACCCGACACAATCCGTTGATTGACTGGGTATTGGGCAGCATCGAGTTCCGAACTACTGAACAGGGAGAGCCATTAACCCCATCCGCATCACCGCTGCCTCCGTACACACCGACCATGGTAGGAAAATCCAATCCGACACCTCTGTTACCTTCGGGTATTCCACCAAGGAAGATTCCTCCCCTCCAATATCTCCGTCGCCTCAGAGCACCCCATCCGTGGCAGAGACTCCGCCTCTGACCAAATCCGAACCCTCCGCTGGTACTCCAGTCCCTAACATATCGTTGATAAACGCAGTGGCCTTTTGCCGTGCCTGCAAGTTAGAAGGATCTACTCAGTTCAGCATCTACCTCCGTCCCTCCGAAGTAAACCTTCGATCCGCATCCGTATCATCCGATCCTCCAGACCTCTCCAAAATCCCTTCTGATTACCACGAATTCGCGGATGTCTTCGACAAAGGCAAAGCCGGACAACTTCCCCCACATCGACCCTACGATCTCAAGATTGAATTGGAAAGAAGGGCTAGTCCGCCTCTCGGAACCATATACTCTCTTTCTCCGGTAGAGCTTGAGGCCCTCCGGAAGTTCCTTGATGAAAACATCTCGTCCGGACTCCTCCGTTCCTCATCTTCTCCCCACGGAGCCCCCGTCCTATTTGTCAAAAAGAAGGATGGATCCCTCCGCCTTTGTGTGGATTTCCGCGGCCTTAACCACATCACCAAGAAGGACCGATATCCGTTACCCCTCATTGCCGACCTACTGGACTCCCCGAGCCGCACTAAAGTTTATACCAAAATTGATCTCCGATCTGCATATCACCTCGTCCGGATCACAGAAGGAGACGAGTGGAAGACTTCCTTCCGTACGCGCTATGGCTCCTATGAATGGTTGGTGATGCCGGAAGGCCTCACGAATGCTCCGGCAGCTTTCCAGCGCTTTGTCAATAGCGTATTTGCCGATATGCTGGACGTATGTGTTGTTGTATATCTGGATGACATCCTTATCTATTCCCAAGACCTTGCAAGTCATAAGGAACATGTCCGAGAAGTTTTGCGACGTCTCCGTAAACACCGATATATGCCAAACCCGAGAAATGCGAATTCCATTCATCCTCCGTTGAATATCTTGGTTACCTCCTATCTCCGGATGGCTTGACAATGTCGTCCGAAAAGATCCAGTCTATCATAGACTGGCCAGAACCTCGGAAAGTCAAGGACGTCCAATCTTTCCTCGGATTCGCTAACTTCTATCGTCGTTTCATCTTCAACTACTCGGATATCGTGGTTCCCCTTACTCGACTCACTCGCAAGAGCATCACTTGGGACTTTTCCGAGGAATGCGGAAATCATTTAACGCACTCAAGAAAGCTTTCACGTCCGCTCCGGTGCTAACGCATTGGATTCCGAATGTTCCTATAGTTGTGGAAACTGATGCCTCGGATTACGCTATCGCTGCAATACTATCCATTGTGTGCCCAGACTCGGAACTTCGTCCGGTGGCATTTTACTCCCAGACACTGTCCGGTGCAGAACTCAACTATGATGTCCATGATAAGGAACTACTAGCCATCTATGCTGCGTTCCGAACCTGGCGCCATTACCTAGAAGGCTCGTCCGAGCCTATAGATGTTGTCACGGACCACAAGAACCTTGAGTATTTCTCTACCACCAAACTGCTATCCCGTCGTCAGGCCCGCTGGTCCGAGTTCCTCCATCAGTTCAACCTCGTTATCCGTTACCGTCCTGGAAGACTCGGAGTCAAGCCAGATTCCTCACTAGACGATGGGACGTCTACCCTAAAGAGGGGGATAAGGACTACGCTCAGATTAACCCTCACAACCTCCGTCCAATATTTGCTTCGGAACAATTAGCTTCGTCCCTACGAGCTTCCATTTTAGCAACTCCGGTCCTTAGAGCAGCTGTTCTTATGGACACCGAACACCTCCGGAAAGACATTCTGATAGCACTTCCTAATGACCCCGTTGCACAAACACATTTTCCGGTTCCTTTGGATCCGAGATGGACAATAGACGATGGTGGATTCCTTTGTTGTGACAACCGCATCTACGTTCCGGATACCAATGATCTACGACTTCGCATCCTCCGGAATTGCCATGACCACCCCCTATCCGGACATTTCGGACAGAATCGTACTCTCGAGCTCATCCGACGCAACTACACCTGGCCCGGAGTACGAGCCTTTGTCAAGAGTATGTCAGATCCTGCACATCCTGCGCCCGAGCCAAAGTTCCGAGACATAAGCCCTACGGTCTACTCAAGCAACTTCCGTCCCAGAAAAACCATGGAATTCCATCTCTATGGATTTCATTGAACAACTTCCGGACTCATCGGCTTTACAGCCATCCTCGTCATCATAGATCGTTTATCCAAGCAAGCCATATTCGTCCCGACCCACGATACCATTACTTCCCCTGATCTCGCCCGCCTATTTCTCCTCCATGTCTTCTCTAAGCATGGAGTCCCGTCCCATGTAACCTCGGATCGAGGACAGAGTTCATATCCACTTCTTCCGTTCCCTAGGAAAGGCATTGGACATGGTCCTACACTTCACATCCGGATATCATCCCGAAGGAGACGGACAAACCGAACGTGCCAACCAAACACTGGAACAGTACCTCCGATCTACTGCAACTATCAGCAGGACAACTGGTCCGAGCTGCTGCCCCTCGCAGAGTTTGCATACAATAACGCTCCGAGTGCCACTACCGGAGTTTCACCTTTCTTCGCCAATAAAGGTTATCATCCGAACATTTCCATCCATCCGGAACCGCGACCTATCTCCATCCGTGCCCAGGAATATGCCCTAGACCTTAACAAACTTCACCAGTTCCTCCGAGATGAGATGTCCGAAGCTCAGAAACGCTATCAAGGACCCACGGACGCTAAAAGACAGCCTGCTCCAGACTTCCGGATTGGAGAACAAGTCTTCGTCAAAGCCAAGTACTTCCTTCCACTCGTCCGTCGAAGAAACTTTCGGAGAAGAATTTGGGACCATTCGAAATTATATCCCGCCCGGGTACTCATTCTTTCGCCATCCGACTTCCGGATTCTATGCGTTCCGTACATCCTGTTTTCCATGTCTCGCAGTTAGAGCCAGCAGTTCCGAACACCATCCCCAATCGCATCCAACCTCCTCCGCCACCAGTCGAAGTCGACGGAGAACCAGAGTACGAGATATCCGAAATCCTGGACTCTAAACTGGACCGTCGTAGGCACCACTGCCAACTCTATACCTCGTCCGTTGGTCCGGATACGAAGGAACGGACGAAGAAACTTCCTGGTACTGGCCACAGAACTCGGAATGCATCAGATCTCGTAGCGGATTTCCATTCAGCATATCCGGACAAGCCTGGTCCCATTGCTTGAAGAAGTACATAACGAAATATAAGTACATTGAGGGCAGTAGCGGAAATCCGGATCTGGACTAAGCACCAGTCTCCATTTCACCTCCGGCGCCCCCAGTCTCCTCCCCAGTCCCATCCGCCATCTCTTCCCCAGTTCCATCCGCCATCTCCCCTCCATTCTCATCCGCCACCTCTTCCCCAATCTCCTCACCAGCGCCATCCTTGTCGGATCCGGCAGAAACGGAAAGCCTAAATCCGGTCCGGATTTCCTCAATGAGCAGGGCCTGGAATTCTCTCTGTTGCTGGAGGAAGGCCTCCATGGTGGAGCTCATCCGCTCCATGGCAATCCGACTCCCTTCCGCCCGCCGCAATACCATCTTGGAGAAGTCCGTTGGTCCGCCCAACTCAGCAATGATGCCATTAGCAGCGGCCACCCAAGCCTGATCATCGTACTCCACAAAATCCTCATCCGTACCTTCGATAGTGACTGGATTAGAGAAGACATCCGCGTCCGCCACATCCGGAGTAGGACTCCTCTGACGGCGCTTGCTTTGCCCTTCGGAGACGGAGTACCAGCAGGACGCTGCCTCTTCCGGCCCTTAGGCCCCTAACGAATCCGGGCCTTCCAGGACAAGTGGCCTTGTCCTTCCGGCAGACGTCACAGGACTTAATCTACGAAACGTCGAAATCAGCGGATCCGAAGTTTTTCGGACGACTCACCATGGCATTCTTCTCAGCATCACCCCACTGGCACATCCGGCCCTTAGTGACGCAACGAGAGCAGTACCCATCCTTTGCTCCAGACGCAGGAGCAGCCTTGGCCTTTGCCAACCATTAATATCCGGATCTGGGAGAGTCCACAGCACTCACCCGAGCTCAATCAGTGCCCTCCGCCTCTTTTCCTCCATTTCCCTCCAGATCTCCGCCAACTCAATCTGCTTCAACTCCTCCTGCCTTTTCCGCTCCTCCCCTCTTTCCGTTTCCGTTCCGCCTCGGCTTCCGCTGCAGCCTTAGCAGCCGCCAGTTGTTGCTCCAGATCGCCACAAGGTCAGCAGCAGACTTAGGGGCATCGGATTTCTTTCCAGACATGTTAGGAGACAAGTTTTGTTAACAAGGATATGAAGTGGGGGTAGGAATCATTTCGGACGTCTGACGTCCGTATATCTGTTGGATTACAGACTCAGCACTACAACCATCAAACTTCCCCATCGTCTCGCATTAATCTTGTCCGATCCGGATCGACGCTTCTTGTGCCTCAGGGGTTCGGCCCTAAGGGGGGGATACTGTCATATACCATACTTCTAATCTCAGATCCGATCATATCCGCCAGATCCGATCGTTTCCATATCCGTCCGGTCCACAGATCCTGTCCGGACCCCCCATCCGAATGTACTCACTTCTCGCACCTTAACTCTCTGGTGAACATCTGCGTCTATCTCCTTTCGTCATTTCTCCTACTACCGGTACTCCGGCTGTTTATATTTCCGTCCTGTGTTACTGATCCGTTTCCTGTGTCATTTCCGACTCATGCTTACTGATCCGCTGTGCAATAACTAATAGACTTCCGTTACACTTCGTACATAGCCCTCGGTCCCGGACTTGCTGATTATCCGTCTTAGATACTTACTGTATATAAACCACTTGTAGATCTCCGTAGAACCTTAGTTCGAATATCATCTTAGATTCTACTCATTCTGCTCCTCCGGACTTAAGTCCACTCTCCGCTTTAAAGTCACCTTCCGAGACTTAGGATTGATTCCTATAGTCTATACCTCCGACTCTATCTTCGGATAGTCCATCTCCGTTAGTTTCTAGTTAGGAACTCGTTCCGAAACTAGCCTTAATCTCTGTCCTCTCCTTACGTTCCGAATACCTTCGGACGTATCATATCCGACACCTTCGACGCCGGATCCGTCACGCAAACCCTCCCGGGTCTTCGGACGAATAACTCCTCCCAGAAATAAGGGGCATTACTCGAGAAAGGGCACAGTGTACGAACTGAGGCCAAAAGCCCTTCGGATCTTCTACCCTTGAGTACAGTCTTACAGTTAAAGGGTCTTGTGAGAGGTGGACATAATTGCATAGTGATAGATGTATATACAATTTTTTTCAATGAATGTTACCCTGCCAGAAGCAAATTATTGAATCACTGAGTGCCGAGTCCTGAGTGCTGAGTGCCAAAACTTGAAACCCAAAACTTGAAACTCACAAAGTGTGAAGTACCAAGACCCGGGACCCAAAAACCCTGGCATACAGTTTCAAGTTTCAAGTTTCAAGTTTCAAATTTTGGGGTTCAGGGTTTAGGGTTCGGGTTCCAGCACAAGGCACTTGTTACATTGCCAGGAATTCAGGATTTGGGTTCCAGGTTTTGGTACTTGACACTCGGTGAACTGTATAAGAAATGAAATTTACATGATACAGATTTGTGCGAGTTTCAAGTTTCAAGTTTCGGGTTCGAGGTCTGGCACTCGGCACTTGTTACATTGCCAGAAATTCAGGATTCGGGTCTCAGTTCTTGGTACTTGACACTTGGTGAACTGTATAAGGAAATAAAAATTTACATCTTAGACATCTTTGCGAGTGTCAAGTTTCAAGTTGTAAGTTTCGGAGTTCGGGGTTGTGTTCCGGCACTCGGCACTTGTTACACTGCCAGGAATTCGGATTTGGGTCCCGGGTCTTGGTACTTGACACTCGGTGAACTGTGCAAGCATATCAAAATTTTACATGATACACATTTTTGTGAGTTTCAAGTTTCAAGTTTCAAGTTTCGAGGTTTGGGTTCGGGTTCCAGCACTCAGCACTTGTTACATTGCCAGGAATTTGGGGTCCGGTCCCGGGTCTTGGTACTTGACACTCAGTGAACTGTGCAAGGAAATAGAAAATTTCAATGATACAGATCTTTGCAAGTTTCAATTTTGAAGTTTGAAGTTTGAAGTTTGGGGTTCGGGTGCCGGCACTCGGCACTGTTTACATTGCCAGGAATTCAGGATTCGGGTCCCGGGTCTTGGTACTTGACACTCGGTGAACTGTGTAAGGAAATAGACATTTTACATGATACACATTTTTGTGAGTTCCAAGTTCCAAGTTTTAAGTTTCGAGGTTCTGGGTTCGGGTTCCGGCACTTGGCACTTGTTACATTGCCAAGGATTCATGATTCGGGTCCTGGGTCTTGGTACTTGACACTCAGTGAACTGTGTGAGGAAATAGGCATTTTACATGATATACATTTTTGCAAGTTTCAAGTTTTTGAGTTTTGAGTTTCAGCTTTTTATTGCCTCACATTTTTCTGAGTCCCAAGTGCCAAATCCTGAGTGCTGAACCCCAGTAGTCCACAATTTCAGGGTTCGGCACTTGGGATTCAGCACTCAGGACTCAGACAAATGTCAGGCAATCAAAAGATTTGATTCACACATTTTTGGTAGATATCTTTTTTGTCTTGAATCTGTTACGGCCATGCAAAACTGGAGGCTACTCAGACGTTCCAGCTTTGCATGGGTCTCACTGGAGTGTCATAACTAAATCATAAGGGCTTGGCCTCCGCTCGTGCGCTGTGCCCCTTATACAAGTATGTGCCCCTAATTTTGCATGAAGTCTGAGGGGGGTTCCAGTGAAGTCCAGGGGAACTCCGGAGGAACTCTAGGGCTAGACTGCTCAATAGTGCGCCGACGGACTACTGGAGGATCATGGCAACCACACAGGAACTATTTCCGGAGGACAGGAAATACAGGTAAGACTACTGGGTTAAGTCCCAAGTAGAATGGAATGGAGGATGGACTGCCAGACAAAGTCCAGGGCAAGATAGGAGGGAAGCTCCAGGGGGAAAGATGATCCACGGATGTCAAGGGTGGGGTAGGACAGGTCCGAGGTCCGGAATAGGAGGTCTGGAAAGGGAGGAGTGGAGAAGTGTAGGAGTGGAGGACCAGAGAATGAAGCTCCATGGATCCAAGGGGAAGTATTTAGGACATTGATGAGGATCGGAAGTCTCAGATGTCAGAGGAGGGAAGTCCGGACATAGTGGTGGGTGAGCTGTGCTCAGGGTGGGCTAGGATATGCATAGGGTTAGCAAGCTAGCTGCAGAGGTCTGAAGTCCAGTCAGATGATATGCAACTACCTCAGCTCCGCCATGTCTACAATTATCATACACATGGGCCCACCCGTCTATATTTTATACCACCCTTGGCCCACCCGTCTGATATAATATACTGTACAACACCCTCGGCCCACCCGTCTAATACAATATTTTATATAACACTCTCGGCCCAACTGTCTAATATGTGTCTGGGCCCACCCGTGTATGTGATAACAAGTACCCTTCACATACCTGTCTACCTGATACACTTACCTTGGTACACCCATCTACATAATATCTAACTACCTTGGCCCATCCGTCTACTGGATATTCATGTACATCGGCCCACTCATCTACTCTACATATTCCTTGCATGGGCCCACCCGCCGTTCATCGGGAATAATATTCCTCCCAGCCCATCCGTCATGAACGAGGATATTTCTACCATGGGCCCATGGTCCGCTGGCCCGTATCATACGGGATATTATGCATGTCCGCTCACTCGTATAATACGGAGATAGTTCACTGTAATATGTGCTCAAACTCTGTCTCTTCTGCGGTGGACCTGGTGTAAAGATACAATCTAGCCTGGGCTGTATATAAACCACAGCCTAAGCTAGTATGCGAGTCTTGCATCTGTCTAGTCTGTTACAATCGTACTGCCCCTATTCATTTTCTTACTTCATTTACCCTGTATATTACGTAACATGATTCCGACTCATATGCTCAACGCATCTGTACTATAGTTGCCTTCCTTCTTTGGATACACACTTACATTCTCACGTCTCTACTGGTCTGTGCGCACATATTGGCCTATTTAAGCACAGTGTACTTGTAGTAGATTCACTACTTTAATCTTACTGGGTTTTACCTGGAATCCCCTTCGCTTAGGTCTCCAACCTAAGTCGTCTTGAATCGCTCTAAGTCTAAGCACTCCTTAGCCTTAGTCTCTATTCTCGCGGATACCTCTTAGACTTGTCTTTGAGGCTGAACCCTTGATCGTACTTGGAACGCGTTCCTGTACTTTCACCTTGTCCTCTTCTGGACATTGTAAGAACTCCCAGCAGACCGCCTGTGTCTTTTCACTGTCGCTGGTGACGCCATCCCAGTTCGTAACATAGTCTGCTTCACTTGCAAAGCAAGAGCATTCGACCCTAAAGGGAATGCTAAGTTAATATAGTCCAATAATGCCAACCTGTGGTGCGAGGAATGCGTCGGAGGTAGTGAGATGCTAGCGGTGACCTCCGGTCCGTGGGAAACTAGCGGTTAATACTAGCGGTAAGCGCGGGAAAGCGGTAGACAAGCGGTAGCGAAAGTGGTAAAACTGCGGTAGTGCGTGCAGTAAAACTGCGGTAAGGCGTGGGAAACTGGTGGTAAAACAAGCGGTGAAGCATAGCGATGAAGCGCGGGAAAGCATAGCGCAAGTGGTGAAGCATGGGAAAGCGGTAAAGAGCGGTGGTGCATGCAGCAGTATAAAACAATTCTTAAGAGACAGTAACTTTGGCGAAAGACTTCATTCCATTAGAGACAGTAGTGGTGACAGTTCCTAAGTACCATGTGTACCATCGAGGGAAAAGTAAAAGTACCGGAATGTGCGAAGAGTCCTTTTTAACATGTAGCGTGAACAGCCAGAACACATAGCGAGAACGGTAGCAAAATAAAGATGTACTCTGTGATTTTTAGTGAAGAGGCATGCAGCGAGCAAGTGGTGTCACAGAAGGTAAGTAAGTCTTGCCGTAGCTTTAGTAATGGCGGAAACAAATATGCTACACACCAATGGATCTAGACAGACAGGAGGACATCAGTAGTGAGATTTGATAAGGGCAAGGATCCACAGAGCAAAAATGGTACTGGCAAAGTGAAAAGGGGTAATGCTTGCTATAGGGGATTCCTTGGTAGCTGCTGTAGACAGTAACGAGACACTTGTGTAAAATGGCACTTTTCATTGTCAGTGTGACTTTGTTTGCTACAGTGCATTGTCAGAGTCTTGAACTCTGCAATGTAGTCCGTAAGAGTGCCAGTGTGTTTGACCTTGGCGATCTTTGCCATAGTGTCAACCTTCTCATGTGGGGTTGAAGGCGCTCTTGAAGTCCTTCTGGAAGTCTTCCCATTTGCTGACTGGGGAGGGTTGGTCTTGTAGGCTTTGGCATAGGCATTGAGCACCCAAGTACGAGCAGTGCCTTCTGTCATATAGGACAGGGCAATGCAGACCCAGTGTTCGTCAGTGGGGTAAAGCATTCTGTTCAACCCAAGGTAGGTCATCACGGTGTATAACCAATGCATGGCGTCGGTTGGGTCACCACATTGAACTTAGAGGGCATTCCTGCCTTAAGTTTGGGTCCAATCGCTTTAGCGACGGGAGCTGTTGTTGCTGTGGAGCCAGACATGATGTTGTTCTGGGTTCAGGGTGCATGGTCATGAGCTGTCTTGCTTCAGCAGTGGGTAGGAAGGCAATGTTGGTGCATGCATTCCTCAAGGGGCTAAATTCAGCGTCCTCTTGTCAGGTTCAGGGTTCAGGGTCGAGTGTCCTATCTCAGCTAGCTGGGCAGCATAGCAAGTAAGGTAACTTGAATCTTTTGTTAGCGACCTTAGCCAGACACTAAGGAACTTGAGTGGTGTCTGCGACGGGCGCTCTATCAAGAGTGGCAGGCCCGTGCGTATTTGTTATCTAATGTGGAGTGCACTAGTTGCATCAGTCGGAGGTGGGCACTATGCGCTGTCTCACGACCTACATCACTGAGATGAGCTTCTATAAATTCGAATATGACAATAAGCTTATGAAAGCTTATCGAAGGAAGTTCAGGGTCGAAGATCAGTAGATTCAACGTTAAAGAGAGTACAAAGGCTATCTGTGCATATTTATACATAGATTGAAGCAGAGCACGAATATGTAAGTATTGCTAGATTAAGTATGAAGT